>WOGZ01000363.1:0-31047 GCA_009733775.1 Alectoria sarmentosa
ATAATAATAATAATAATAATAATAATAATAATAATAATAATAATAATAATAATAACAATAATAATGATTATGCGTAATATACTTTATATAATTATGTTATTAATACGCTTTAATTACGCTACGTGATAGAGCGAATTAAGAAAGATTTTGAGTTTAAAGATATAATTTAAGCCTCGAAAACTTGTTTAAAAAGCTGGTTTTTAAAGCTTAAAACTAATTTTCGAGACTTAAATTTCTCTTTAACTCGCTTTATTACGTAACGCAATTATAATCTTTTATTATTATTATTAACATTATTTATTATTATTATTATTTATTATTATCATTTATTATTATTATTTAATACGAATATAACGTATAATTAAAAATATAACGCGTTCTTTTAGCGCGGAAAGATATATTTATATTATTAATTTAAATCTATTTAGCGAAAAGGAAGAAATATATGCAATAATAAAGAAAATATATTTAATAAAAAGAAAATACATTTATTACGACTTTTATAAAAAGGTTATTATTTTTAAAATTCTATTTGAGTAAAAGAGCGTATATGATAATTTAAAGATTAAGAAAACGTAATATAAATTTACTTTATTTCGTTATATATATATAATGCTTATATAAAATGCTCGTAACGTTTTAAGTTACTTAAACACAATTATTTCAAAAAGTTTTACATTTTTTAACGTCAATATTATTACTTAACTCTCAAATCTTTTATAATTTTTTCTATATGCAAAGTTTGAATCGCTATCGATTTAACACTTTACTTTATAAAGCTTTAAAACGTTAAAAAGCTATAACGAAAGTTTCTTAGTAACTCTCTTACGTTCTCTCTTATTTATAATTACTTGCGACGACGTTACTTTATAATTACTTTCATAAACTACCTTTGTTCATCTTAGTTATTTTAATATCTTTATATATATTATCTTATTATCTCGAGTCGATCTTTTCACTCATTTTTCTAAAAATTTAACTTTAACTTTTTTATATTTAATAATATTAACATCGAGTCGTGATGATATTACAAAAAAGATTATCGCATTTCTATTATAATTTTTCTCAGCTATCGTTTTTCTCTAAAGAAACGATTATTTCAACTTTTGTAAATTTATCGTATCGACGATAACGCTTGCTCGATCGTTTAAGCAATGTCTTTAATGTTATTTTTAAACTCTAATAATAAATTATATATATTAAGCATTTATATAATATCGATTACGAACTCGTTTTAATAAATAAAAATCTCATTTATAATTCAATTATTTGAATTTTTGAATAAAGAAAAATCGCTATAAATGAAAAAATGCGTTATTTATAAAACAATCAAATAATCGAATTCAATTTCGAAAATAAATTATCGAGTTTTATTAAAAGTGAAACCTTCGATAATATTTGCATTTCATTTTAAAATAAATTAACAAATTAACGAATTCGTATAAACGTGAAAATAATATAAATATATTATTTATTAAGAAAATCGTTTATAAATCGCATAAATGACCGTGTTTATTAAATATAAAAAAATATTATTTCTGAATTCCGCTAATTTTGTCGTTTCTATCGACTATAAAATTAATAAATAAAGCTTTCGTCGATACGATAAATTCGTAACAACTTTTTTTTTTCTCTTTAACTTTTAATTATAAAAAACTTCTCATTTAATTAAGCTGATATACGATTAATATATTTCATTATTAATTATTAATCAAAAAAGAAACATAAAAATAATAATCGATATTCAATCACATTTAAAATTTGCGTATTAGCGAATAAACATAAATTATTATCTCATTAAAATCTTTTATACTTGACATTAAATTATTCATTTATAAATTATCGAGTATTTTTATACAATTATCAGCTTTATTTATTATTTAATACGTTTTTATTATCTCTATCTCATTTAAATTACAATACATTTCGCTGCGCATAAAATTTTTTATATAACTATTCACGATTTAATTTGCGTTATATATAAGATTTTTTCTGACGTTATACTTGAATTAAATTGTTAATATGCGCGTGATAGCGTAAAAATTTCTGCAACGTGCAACGTGATATTTTTTATAACTTATTAATGCTTTATAATTAAATAATATCGTCGCGTAAAGTGCGAAAAAATATTTTATAACATTTTTTAACAATTGTGATCGAATAAAGAAAAAATCGAATAATATTTTTATATATTTTAGCGCTTTCTTTATTCTTTTATATTCTCGCTAATTTAAATAAAAAATTAATAAATAAATTTTACGTTTCAAAGTTTTTAAAAAAGCGAAGTAATGATAATATCAAAAATAAAATCATCGCTTATATCGTCTTCGACGCTCTTTTTATAAACAAGATTTTAATATTAATAACGATTTATTAAATTTCAAAAGTTCGTTTTTTTTTTATCTTATCTCGATTTCTTTATTATATCGTTCTTTATTTATTTCGCTTTTTAATTTGTTATGCGAAAGTTTATGCTACGAATTCGACTTTTTTTAACTATTCGAAACTAACTCTTATTAAAATAAAATTTAAAAACTCGAATAACTTAACTGAAATGAATGATAATGATCATTTTATAAAAAAAGATAAAAGAAAAATAAACATTTCTCGAGCTTTATTCAATGTTAATTTTGAAATTTTAACGTTAAAGGTCGTAAACGCGAGTATAATCGCCGTGCGTCAAATCTTTAAAATTCTTTATTTCGCATACGACTATTATCAAAAAATTAATAATATTAAAAATGTTTATAATTTCTATATTAATTAAAAGATTAAAATCGATAAACTTAACATTATAATAAACAATTTAATATTTCGAAAAGATCAAAAAATGATAAAACTTCAAAACGAGAATAAAACGTATTAAATTAAGATTTATCATTTCGAGAAAAAGAGAGAGACGCTTAAAAAGAAATAAATAAATATAAATAACGCGCATAAAATAATGCAATCGAAAATAAAAAGACAAAAGAAAATAAAAATCGATTAAGCGAAAAAAAACATTTCGAATAAATTTAAAATTAAAATTAAGCAAATAAAAAAAAGATTCGAAAAGAGAATATAAAATTTAAAAACGAATAAAAATGAACTAAAAAAGACAATCAAAAAACTCGAAAAGAAAAATGTATAAAGTTAATAAGACTTGAATAAATAAAAGATAAACTTGAAACTCGATAAAAAAAACTCTCAATTTCACATTATACGTCTAAAAGCGAAACTTTACGAAATCAATATAATTTTAATAATATCGTCGCAAATACTCAAATATTAATATTTATTAATCTCGTTTACATTTCATAAATTAAGATTAATTGAAGATTTTAATATTAAAAACTTTTATTAATTGCGAAAACGTATTTAAGACGTAACGAATAATAAGTTCAGAATTTTATTTGAGAATTCACAATCGATACGCTATTTAATGCAAATAAAAATGTCTTAAAATAACATTATTAACATCTTTCACAATTAAATAACGATGTAATTTAAAATCAACTATTTAACGTTAATGAAATTTTTAAATATTCGCTATTATTTATTAAAAGTTATATTACGACCTATTTACGTATTTACGTCATTTAAAACTTTTTATTTATACGAATTATTTTTATTATAAAATAATAATATTTCGCAAAATCGATGAAAGTAAAAGATTGTAAATTTAATATACAATTAATAAATTCGATTTTAAACGCCATTTTAAACGTTTCGGCGACGACTTCGAGTCAAAAATTATTTTAACGATTAATAACGATTAATAAACTTGATTATCTTAATTTATATAATCTTTTAACGATGAATAATATCTTTATCAAATTAAATTAAAACGACATCGTTGATAAAATTTTAAACGTACTTTAACATTTAAATTCGATTAATAAACGATTATTTATTAAACTTGCGAAAATTACAAAAATAATTATTAAACTTTAAAATATTCTTCAAAAGAACAATTATCGAATCGATTTCGACTACGATCCTTTGATAAAAAATTGATAAAAATAAAATTTTATTAAAAATGTAATAATAAATGATTTTATGACGATAAACTTGCTCAAAAAAAAATTATAAATTAACTACCTTCGAAATCTTTTATATTATTCTTTAAAGTTATAAATTTTTTTAAATTTAATAATGCGAGCTCTTATGTTTTATACGCGAACTTAACTTTTTCTTAAAATTCATCAATTTTTCGATTAAGTCTTTAAAAAATTAAACACATTTATCACGCGATAAAGAAATTTAAACGTAATCTGCGTAGAGAATTTAACGTTTAATCTTTATTAATAATAAACAAACGTTAAATAAATTAATCGACTTTGCATTAAAGCAATAAATAAATATATTAAATTTAAATGCAATAACGAAAGAACAATTAAAACGCAAGCGCAAAATTTCATTTTTTTATATTTAAGCGCAATTATTTATATATTATAAATACGTTTTTTTATCTTAATACTTTATACGCTAACTTAATTTTAAATTTTATAACGTTTATAATTCGTTTTATATTAAAAATGTATAATGTGTCTTTAACTATTTTTTCGATTAAGACTTTTAAGATTTACGAAAAATGTATCGTCTTTATTCTTTTTAATAAATGATATTATTTTTAAAACGTTAAACGTCTTATATAATACTCTTAAAAAGTTTAACTTAAATTTCGAAATAACTCGCTGAATTCATTAATAACTTTTATATAATATACATTTTTATTTATTATCGCAATTTCGCTAACAACATTTAATAAAAATATAATGAACATTTTAAAAACGTATACTATTTTTTTATAACTTATAAAATTTAATAATATCGTCTTTTAAAACTTTTACTTAATTGATTACAATTTATAATAATCAAAATTCACTATTTTAAATTTAAATTTAATATAATTTAACTTGATAGTGTATTTTTCGTTTCACATTTATTATTAACTTTTTAAAATATAATCGTTATTTTAATTAAAATATTTATTTAACTTTTGAAACTTGCTTTAAAATATCGTTATTTTTCGCATATTAATCACGTATTATATTCGTCGAAAATTAAAAAACTATTCTTCAATTTTGACGTTAAGAAATTGTTTTTATTAAATATTTATTTCAATATAATACGCTAAATAAAATATACGATTTATTTTATTCGTTATAAATTTATTTTATTATTTTATTAAAAATTTAATAAAATATTATATATATAAGAGAAAGTTTAAAATATATAATAAAATAAATGAAAAGCTTTTTACTTTCGATTGCGATATTTATCGACTTTTACGTTTATCGTTTTTTTTAAAATATAAACATTAATATAATGCATATATTAAGCACGATTAAATAATAACTATTTTTTTTAACTTTAAAGCTTAAAGTTATTAATAATTATTAATAAAAAAATTTATAATTTATGAAAATCGATATTTTTTATATGAAAATATAATGTAAAACACTTAGTTATATTACTTTAAAAGTGCTATAAAGAAAAGTGCGATTTATATTACGAGCGTATACGCCCGTGTTATATAATTTATCATATAATTTAAATTTCGACACTTTTCTTCGCACGTATATTTTTAAAAAAATCGAACGTCGAATAAATAAAATGAATTGAGCGTCGAATAATTATAATAAACTTAACGTCGAATAATTAATGTGAAATTATTTTTATACACCTCTTTTATTCTTTATGCGCTCGATAAAAATTCGAATTTCAAAAACGAGATTCGAAATTCGCGATGTTCAAAATCGGGTAAAAAAAATGAAAATTTAAAAAAGAATAATTATTCTTTTTTATGAATTATTTTTATTTTATAAATTATTTTTATTCTTTATACATCATTTTCCTTCTTTTATAAATATTCGAATTTCAAAAATGAAATTCGAAACTCGCGATATTCAAAGACGAATAGAAAAAGTGAAAATCGAAAATTTAAAAACGATTATATTCTTTTGAACATATTCGTCACGATATCACATAAAAAAAAATTCACTTTTTAACGAAAAATCGTTTTCTAATAAATTTATTTTCAATTTATTTAATGTATATCAAAAATCGATTAATATATAATTAATAAATATATATAAAAATTAATTTTTCGATTGAACGAAATATTTCGAATTATATATGTATATGCATTTATATATGCGATCGACTATAAAACTCGTGAGAGTCGTTTTAAAGTATTAATATTTAATAATAATGATTAATAGCGTGTATGAGAAAAGTGTATAATAACGATATTTATAATAATGATAACGATAATAGCGTTTAAAAACATAAATAAAATAATTTTAAGAGCATAAATATAATAATTTTAAAAGCATAAATATAATGATTTTAAAAAATATAATAATAATGATTTTATGAAAATATTTAAAACAATTAACGAAAAGACGGCGATAGCGATTATTTGAGTGACGACGCAAATCTTAAATTTGAATCGTACATAAATATAAGTCTTTCGAAAAAAGGCTCGCAAAGTTTGTGATTATAATTATAATAGCGATAAATTAATTTTTGATATAATAATAATATAACGAAGTTTTGATACGTTAAGATTAATATTGAGATTTTGCGAATAAATTCGATTTTAATTAATCACTCGATCGATTATTCGAAAGATGAAAATTAATAAAATCGCTTCTTTAAAATTAAGGGCGTTGAATAATGATAACGAGGCGGTTTAAACGATTTAAACGTCTCAAACGTTTTTTTTGAAACAATGATTTAAATAATTTTAAATGAATAATATGAGATTGTTTTCATTTTAAAAACATCGCGGAAAATAATAAATTTATTAAAACATAAAGTCTTGATAAGATCATCAGTCATTTATTTATTAATGAAAACATATTAAACATTCACAATATTATCATTAACTTGTTCGCGCATAAAATGATGAGCGATGTTAATATGTTTGATGCGAATATAAAATTAAGCGTTCTTTATGAAAGCGATTACGTTTTAATTGTTTTTAAAAATCATAATAATCTTAAAATTCGAATCGTTAAATCGTAAAAGTTAATTAAAAAAATTCTTTAATTAAACAGTTTTCTTAATAATTTGCGTTTGATCGATATACTTTATTTCATAAATGAATAATATCATAATAATTTAACGCTTGCTTAATTAATTAATAGCGTTATTATTCAAATTGAATAAATAATCGAAAATGAATTTTCGAATTAAGTTCTCAATTCAATTAGAATTAATATAATCGAATAAATTCTTTAAAAAGTCTTTATACACGAGTTCGTAATGTATAATATTTTTAAAATATCGAAAGATTCGAATAATCGCATTTTAATACGCTGAAATAAGGTTAATTAAATATCGATTAATTAAAAAGACAACATAAACGATATCGAGACGAGTTTTCAACATAACGTATATAAGAGAGCTTATAACGAATTGATATTTCTCACGAAATTTTTTGAGAATCACGTAATTTTCTTTAACGAGCGTCAATTTGCGATTGATTTCGAATAATATATTAATAAAGATGAGATTTCAACACTTGAAATAATTGAAAAAGTGTGTGATATACATTTTTTATTTCAAGCGGATAATGTTATTACGACGATCTTTTTTAACGATTATATTCAAATAAAAGATGTATAATCTCAAATCTAATATATAAAATTTGACGTTTAACGCATTTTTGATTCGTTTAATGACGACTTTATTGCGATTTATAATTAAAATATTATCGACGTAAAGCGTTATAATGATTTCTTTTTTAAAGTTTATAAATATATTATCGTTCGATTTGATGAAATTGAAATTAAGTTTCTTTATATAAATCGAGAAATATTAATATCAAATTTTAAAAAATTGTTTTAAATCATAAAGAATTTTATTTAATTTGCAAATTTTGATATTGTCTTTATTAAAGCCATTAAATTATTGCATATAAATGTTTTTTTAAACATCATTATAAAGAAAAGCGATTTTGATATTTATTTATTTCACGTTTTAATTTATAATCGTCGCAAGCGCAAAAATCGTTTTATAACTCATAAGCTTTATTATTAACGCGAAAGTGTTATAATAATTATAATTCTTTTATTATTCGAATTTTCGAATAATTTAACGTGTCTTATAACGAGTGACTTTTCTTTTAAAATCTTATTTTATAATATAAATTCAACGATTTCGAAAAACACGAGCCCTTAAAGACGTTTAAATAAAACATTAAATGTTATTGTTTTTAAAAAATTTATATTCATTTCGCATGTTAATTTTTTAATTTATATGAGTTAAATTGTTAAAGATCGTTTATTTATAAATAATAAATTCGAAAATGTTAAATTTATTAGCATGATTCGCAAGAAAAGCAAAAATAATAAAGACTTTCATTAAAAAATTAAACGATAAATCACGAAGATTCGAAATAATGAGATCTTTATAATTATTAAAAACCTTTTAAATAATCTTATATTCGAAATGTTTTCGCATAATTCTCATTTTAATAAATTTCAAAAATATCGACGAAGAGAAAGCGACGATAGGTTTGACGATTGATGCAATAAATTTGATAAATGTTATAAACACACGCATTGCAATAACGATAAAATAAGATTTTTAAAAGCGATTAACGATTAACGATGATCGAATATTCGTTAACGATAATCGATTTGACGATTTAATCGAAATCACAGATTTAGCGTCTGATAATATAATAATACGCTATTTATTCAATATCTCTTTTATAACGAATGCTAATACGAAAAAACGTTAACATTTATTTAAAAGCTCGTGAACTTTAATCTCTTTTTCGAAATTTACGAAATGTAAACGTTTTTCGACGAAATGTATATCGTTAACGCGAATAATCTTCTTTTTAATTAAATTATAAAGACGTGTAAAGACGAAAAATGAATTCGTTTTCGTAATTTAAAAGAATACATTTCTCGCTTTTATTTATAAGTTTCTTTTGAATACGTTTTAAAATATAAACGATGAAATTAATAATACGCAAATAAGAAAAAATAAATTTGCGATAATAAAAGATTTCGAAAAATGTAATGATGATTCTAATATTAAAGAAACGCATCGTCAAATAATTAATTATAATTATTATTTCAAATCAAAAAAATTTGTTAAGATCGAAATTTAATAGAATTAAATAAACTTTATTTATTAAAATTTGATCAAATCGCTCGACGGCTTTATTCATTTCGAAATTGTTTACGATAATAAATTTTTGTTTAATGTTCGTTTAAACGAAACATTCAAAAAAGACTTTATTGATATATTCGTTTTTATTATCGAGACGAATATAATTAATTCGATAATCGCGAGATTTTAAATAAATTTTGAAACGCAGAAATATGATAAAGATTTCGCTTTTATAACGAATGCAATAAATCTCAAAATAATAAATAAAGTTATTTTTAAACGTCATAAAGTATTTATAATCGTTGAAATTAATAAAAATAAATTTTTTTATAAGATCGTTATAAACGAATTCGTTTAATAAAATATCGAACGCTGTGAAATTATTATAAGAAATCGCTTTTTGATAACTCATTATATAACATTCGCAAATATATTTCTCGATAATATTTTTAAAGAAATTCACATTTATAACAATATTGAAAAGTTTATTAAGATTTTGTTAATTCAAATAATTTATACGAATATATCATAATTGATAAATCGAATTCGAAAAAACATTATAAACGATTAAAATATTATTGTCTTTTTAAAGGTTCAAAAAAAACAAATCGCGATTTCGCGTATCGATTAACGTTATATTGTTTTGAATTAAGGCATAGCTTTTTTTATAAAAGACGATTTCAATATCGACATTTAAGAGCTTTTTAATCGATAAAAAATTGACGCTTATATTAAACACGTATAAAACATTAAAAATCGTTAAAATAACGCGTTTATCATTGACATTGCAATTAAAATTAATAATATCATAAATTAAAAATTGAACTTTAACGTTTTTAATATCTTTAATAAATCGAGATTAAATTTTGATATAAATAATAAATATCGAATAATCGATAAAGAAATAACGAATGTAATTAAAATTTATCATAACTCGAATATCGAGATTCATAAATTTAATAAACGATAACTTTTTATTTAAATTAAGGTTTATTATTAAATTAATAAGATTTTTATTTTAATTTGCTTAATTAATTATATTTAAAATATTAAAATCATTTAAAATAAGATTCGAATGATTTTAATCGTCAAATTCGTTTAAAAATGTTATATAAATATGAAAATAATCATTTTTTTTTTGAAATATACGTTATATTAACGTTGAGATAATTATTTTTTTTTAAAGCAAAAACGTTAAATAACGCTTTTTCGATGCGTTTGCGTTTAATATTTGAAATATTAATGTTTATATAAATGATATTAATTTGCGTCTTTTTCTTTTTTTTTTGTTCATTTATAAACTTTTTAAATTTCAAATAAAAAAATTTAATTTAACATTTAATAAAAAAATGTTTAAATTTACGATTAACGATTTTATAAAAAGCATAAATTTCGCGATTAATAAAATTAAAATCGTCGAAATCGCTTTTAATAAATTATTTATTTTTATTATTACGATGAGCGAGCATAATAACATTATTTTTTTTAATTATAAATATATAACGTTTTTTATTTACGACGTCGTGAATAATTAAATCGAATTTAATTGTATTCGAATTATAAAGTATATAAATTTAAATATAAATTATTATAAAGATATCGTAAATTTCGTCGAGTTTTATAAAAAAAAGTTAAATAAGATAAGACTTCGATAATAATAAAAAATCGTTTAAATTAACGATTTCGACGTTAATTTTATGAAAATTCTTTTTATATTAATAAACGTTTTTTTTGAAATTAATGTTAATGTTATGCAATTGACGAATAAATTCGATATAAAATTTAAAATTCGTAAATTTATAATAAACATCGATGATGTTTAATATAATTTAAAAAATTTCGTTATATTTTTTAATAAATTAACGATTAACGTAATTAAGACGTTAATGAATAATTATATAAATTTTAAATTTAATAATGTTAATAAAGAATTGAAGATTATTTAATATTAATTAATTATTAATATTTTCGCTTTATTTAATATATTTGATAATGAATTTTAAAATAATAATGAAGATTAAAGAGAAGTTATCTTTATTATTTATAAAAACATTTTTAACGATATTTTAAACGTTTAATTTAATCATCAATATCGAAAAAGATAAATAAAAAAATATAAAAAATTGATAATAATGATGAAAATAACGAAGATGAGACTTTTATCATAATTAAAAATGAATTAAAAAAGTTATTTTGAAAAGTGTCGTTTTAAGAAGATATCGAAATAAAGAAATTTAATAACGATTTAAAAAACGATTCGAATGTTTTAAAAAAAGTTGATAAATGAGATCGTTTGTCTTTAACGCGTAAATTAAAGATTTTAATATTATTTAAAACGTTAAATAACTTTTCGTTAATTTCAAAATTGTTATCGCACGATGATAATGTGAAAAAAGTGAAATAAATGCTTTATTAATCTTCGTTAAAGTCGTTTAAATTTTTATTAATATTAATTAATTATTATCGTTATGTTTTAAAGTTTTATAATAATAATGAAAAATGCTTATATGAGAATTGATAATAAATTTAAACGATAATATTGCAATAAAATAATGTTAATAATATAAAAAATTTGATTTTAAATTTGATAATAAAAATTGAATTTAATTAAAATTATATTAAGTGCAATTATAAACGTGTAAATCTTTTTAAAAAATTCGCACTTTTTTTATGCTATTTAATTAAAAATTCGAATTCAAAATATTCGCTTTAATGATTATCATTATAAAATTAAAATTAATTAAATTTTATAACTATAATAATAAAATGTTATTAATAATAAATGAAAAATTCGATAATAAAGCATTAATTTTTTTTTTCAAGAAATTTTTAAGATCAAAACGTTAATTTTGATATATAAAGTTTATTATTTTTAATTTCAAATAAACTTTTAAACGTTTAAATGATAATGAAATTAATTTTAAATTGTTTTAAACGATGATCAAATTAATAATGATATTAATATTCAATTATTTAATTTATTTTATTAATTCGATATATTATTAAAAATATAAATTTTTAATTTAATAAAATGTTATAAAAATAAAAGCGTATTCTTTTTTTTATTTAATGTGTTTTATATAAAAAAGTTAATAATGTTATAAGAATCTTATTATAATTCGATCGCATAATTATAAATCGTATACGACTTTGATTAAAAGCGAATAATTTCGATTCGTCGAGAATTAAAAAATTCTTAATTTTCGAATTTCGAATTATAATCATTTAAATCAAAGATTATTTTACGAATGAAAATTGCTTATTTTAAGAAAATTAATAAATAAAAACTTTTATAATTAATTGCTTTATTGTGATAAATATGAAATGTTTAAAAATAATTATAATCATAATAATGAATAAATAAATCATGTTTATAATAATTATCGAATAAATTCGAGTTCATAATTTGTAAAAATATAATATAAAACATTTAATTATATTATTTTAAAAGTGTTATAAAGAAAAGTGCGATTTATGTTATAAGCGTATGCGTTTATGTTATGTGATTTATCACGTAATTTGAATTTCGACATTTTATATATTATGCGCGCATATTTATAACGCTTAAATACGTTTAATAATTTACGATAATAAATGCTTTTAAGATTTTTAAAATTTATATATTTTATATTATTTTATTTATCATAACATTTATAAATTTTTTTATTAAATTTTTTATTTTATTATTTAATATATCGAAAGTTTTTAAATTTTATCGAAAGAGTTTTTTTCGCAATCGTTTTTATTATTATAAATATAATATTCATTATATTCGCCGCCTTTACGCTATGTATTTAATATATATTTAAAAAAAATTAAAAACGTTTCGTTTATTTTTAATAATTATATCGCATTTTTGATTTAAATATAAATAATAAAAAATCTTTTTTAAAAGTTAAGTTTTTTAAATTAATTATTATAAATCTTTTATCGTTATTATTTTTATAATTATTATTTTTAATAAATTAAATAATTATTAAAATAACGTCGTTTATAATTAATAATTAAAAGTTAATTTTTTTAAAAAATCGAGATAACATTTGACGAACGTCGATTTTATAAATATAATTATTATTTAAAAAATATATTAAATAATTATATAATTAAGTTTTATTCATTAAAATTGAAAATTTATATAATTTAAATCGTCATAATAATAATCTTTTTTTGAATTATAATAAATATATTAATTAAACTCTCGATTTTGCAATTTTATTTTATTATATTCAAATTAATAAATGTTTTTCGCTATATAATATATATAATTATATTTTTTATTATTATTTTTAATGTTAATTAAATTTTTGAGACTTTTTTAATTTGTTAATTATTTATTAAAATTTAAGATTCGATTTTTCAAAATATTTATACATTATTTAAAATTAATTTTTTTATTAATAACATTATTAATATTATTATAAACTTAATTATTATTTTTTTATTAATGCGCATAATATAATAATTATAACATATTTTTAAATAAAGAAAATTAATTCTCATTATCGTATTTATTTTCGATATTTTATATATATTTATTATTCGATTAATTATCATATTTTATTATGTTTATAAAAAATATAAAATTTATATAATTTTAATTATTCGAATCGTTATTATTATATAATTTAATATAAACGACTTTATTTATAATATCGTTAAAGTTAATATCGTAATTAAATTAAAATTTTATATAAAATTTATCGTTATTTATTTATTTATATTTTCATTATTTTTTAAAAGAATATAACGCGATAAAATAAAATAAAATTTTCAAAATTACGTTTTTAATATCGTGATTCATTTTCGATTTAAAAATTTAAATAAAACGACATTTTATATTATAAACGATATATACATTTTCACGAATTTTAAAGAAATTCGAAATCAAAACGACATCATTTATTCAAATAACAACGTATATTTTTTTATTAATAATAAAAACACGAATACAAAATTCGAGATATATTTTTAATCGAAAATTAAAATTTAAAAAATAATAATAAATTCGATTAAATAAAATAATGAAAATTAAATTACGAGATTAACTTATTTAATCGAAAATAATAATTAAAATGATAATAAAAATAATTATTTTTCACATTTTAATTTATAACGCATTTTATAATTTATTTAATATTGATTTTTATAATGCTCTTCGTAAAAAACTTCATTATTAAAATTATATATTAAAAAACAATTTTTTAATTAAACTTCTTAATCTTTTTTTAACAATTATTAAATTAATTATTCGAAATGTATATTAAATAAAATTATTTTAAAAAAGTTTTTAAAAATATAATTAATACTTTTTAAACTTTTATATTCATATATATAAATTTTAATATTAATTAATATTTTTCATTAATGCTCTTAATTAATATTAATATTTTTTATTAATATAAAAAATTTTTCGATCGACTTAACGATCTTTTTCTCGCGATTATTTAAATTAATATATTTTTTAAAAAAAGCGAAATGAAATTCGAAAATTATATTAAATATTATGATAATTAATTTAAAATTTTAATAAATAAAAAATTCGATAATAAACAATTGAAATATCGTGAAAATATTTAAATAATATAAATTATTTTATTTAATAAAATTTAAGATGAGAGTGATAATAATAAATTCGTAATTAATATATTTATTTTTTAATTTTATTTTGATAATAAAAACTTTTCATAAAATTTGTTTTCAAAAATCACAAAATTAAAAACGTATATTTTATTATTTTAAATAATGTATATTTCATATAATGTATCGTTAAAATTTAATTAAATAATATAATTTTTTTATCGTTATTTTATAATCGAAGAAATTGAAATATTAAAAAATTATAATATACATTTAATCGTTTATAAATGAATTTATCATTTTTGTTATAACAAAATAAATAAATTAATAAATCGTATAATAATTATTTTGTTAAAAAAAACATTTCAAATTTTTAACATTTATGAGTAAAAAAACGCAATAAATCGAATAATTTTTTATATTAAAATACGTTTTCAAAATATCGACGAAAAAAAAAAAACGTAAATTCGTGTCTTAAAAAACAATGATAAATTAAAAAATAAACGTGTTTAAGATATTATATATACATTAACGAAAAAAACATTATTTAAATAATACGAAATATTTATCGAAATATAAATTTAATGTATTCGCATATAAAGTAATAAATCTTTTACGACTTAATCATTTAATATTATTTCAAAAAAATAAATCGCGCAATGCGAGTTTTTTAATTTTTCGATCAACGAATAAAATAAAATTCGATTTTTATCGAAATGAATTTATTAATTTCAACGATAATTTAAATAATTGATTAATGTTTCACAAAATAACGTCGATGTTATATATAAAATTCAATTAATTAATATATTTATAAAAGTTTATAATTTTATAAAAGTATTATAATGAATAATAAAATTCTTAAAATTCGAGAATCTTTTATTCGCATTTAAAAAACTTTACATTTAATTATTAATTAATATTAATTATGATATATCGAAGATTTTATTATTAATTTTTTTTAAAAAACGTTATAAACGCAAAGAAGTATATAACGAAGCTTTATAACATTTATTATTATAAAAATTCGCATTTATTTAAATCAAAATCGCGTTTTTTATGAATTTATTAAATGTCTTATACGACGATTATGATTTAAATTAATTATTATCGATTTATAATAATTCGATCTTAAAAATGTCGTTAAAATATTCGAAATATTAAATTTAAAAAGATGTCAAAAATTGAAATTATAAAATTACGTTTTTGCGTTAATCTTTTAAACGATTTTACACGTTTTATTTTAAAACGTTTCGAAAAATCGATTAAAGAATAAAATTCTCAATTTAATAAATTTGAAACATAATTTGAAATGTTTATACGATTATTATCGTATCGAAATCGCGAAAAAATATTTACACTTTAATAATAAATAATAAATCGTTGATTTTTATATGAATAATAAATTGTTCTTCTTTTCGAAATCGATAACGTTAATCATAATAAATTTAAACGAGATAAAAATTAACGAATTTCGATAAAAATATTTCAATATAAAAAACTTTTACGATGAAAATATTTTTCGTTATTTTTAATAAATTCATTTGATCGACAATATTTTCGTCAAAATTCGATAATTATATAAATTATTGAAAGTTAAAATTAAAGACGTCAATTTGTTAAAAAAGAGAGCGTTTAAAAATTTTCAAATTCAATATTTATAAAACGTCTTTGACGATTTGTTTTCATTTATTAATTTGTGATTGACATTATAAATTAAAACGTTTTATAAATTATTCTTTTTGCGATATTTCGAGATGAGCTTTATATTTTATTAAATTAACGTTTATTAAAAACGTGAATAAAAAAAAATGAGATATTTAATATAAATCAAAATTATATAAATTTATATATTTAAAAAAGAGAAAAAATTTCGATTTTATTTAAATGTAAATATCGTAACGATTTTGAAAAAACGATATTCAAAATTCTCGATCGAAAACGAACGATTATTTTAAAAAAAATTAATCGCATTTTTTTTTCGTTATTTTTATTCATCGAACGCAATTTATATTATTATATATTTAAAAAATCGATTATATTATATTATTTATTTATATTTTTTTCGAAAATATTAAAATTCTCGAATTATACGTCAAAATATAAAAAAATTATTTTTTATCGTTTATAAAATATTAATATTATAAAAATTCGATTAATTGTATAATAAGTAAACGTTTTAATTGTTATAAATCTTAAAAGTTTTTTATTATCGAAGAGAAGAAAAATTAAATGATATAATTTATAAAAGCGTTTATTATTAATTATAATTATACACATTACGTTATTTTTTTAAAATAATCGATTAATCATTATAAAAAGATTTTTTAAAAACGAAATTCTCTTTATTAAACGTAAAGCTCGTTTAATAATATCGATTTATTATTTTTATCGAAATTTATAATTACGTTGAAATCGATAACATTTATTATCGTGATAAAAAAACGAATTATCAAATAATTTAAACATTTTTTTAATAAATGCGATCGTTTTAATTTTATAACATTTTAATAAAACGCTCGATTTAACGAATAATAAATTTATTAAATAAAAACTTTTTTTTAATTGAGAATGTTAACACTTCGTTTATAATAAACATTTATAATTTTAAATATAAATTAAACATTATTTTTCATTATGAGATGCTTTTTGAAAAAACGTTTCAAAAAAAAATAAATAACACGATTTTTAAAAAACATCGATCAAAATTTATAACATAATTAATAAAACGATATTAAATCGTTTATAATAAAGCGCGAAATCTTTTATAAATTTTTCGAATTTTTCGAATTTTTTTATAAATCTTATACGCAAAGTTCGTTTAATGCGTTAAAATCTCTTTAATATCATTTTAATTAAATTAATAATTTCATTTTTATAAGATTTTTTGATATATTATTTATAAAAACGAATAATATAATCGATTTTTTCGATAAAATCTTTTTAATATCAAATTCATTATCGATTTTTATAAAATTAAATCTTTTAACGATATCAATAATGTTTTCTTATTCGTTAATTATTATTATATAAAATAAAACATTATATATATTCGTTTCGTCAAAATCAAAAAAACGAATATAATCGAAATAAATCGCAAATTTTTGAGAAAAATTCGCGCATAAATTCTCAATATTAATTTTTCTTTTTTTTTTCAAAATAAATTCTTTTTTTTACGTTTGATTTATAATTATAAAATTTTATTATAAAAAAAAACTCAAAAGAAAATAAAAAAACATATATTTAAAAGATTTCGAATTATCGTAATAATGTTACATTTAATTAAACGTTAATTTTTACGTAATAAAAATCGAAAATATTATATTTATTAACATTTAAATAATTATTAACGTTAACAAAACGAATCGTGTTAATCAAATATGAATTTCGAATATAAACGAATTGAATCGTTTTAATCGATGTTTATCAAATTATAATAACGAAATCGACTATTAATCTTATAATAATAATTTTAATAATTTTAAATATAAATATCGTTAAAATCGATAAAATTAATATAATAAAATTTATTATTTAAAAATTAATAAATATCGAATAAATTTTGATATATTCGTTCACGATTTAAAAAAAATTAATATTTTATACTTTCATTATCAATTATTAAAAATTTTTAAAATATATTTATAATTTAATATATTTTATTTAATTAACTTTTACGAGAACTTTTTGCTTTAATTTAAAAAAATAAATAATGAATTAAATAAAATAACGACGTTATCGAGAAATTCTTTATTAATAAAACGATTTTATATTTCATTATCGATTAATTTTTTAAAAAATTTTCTCTCGAACATAATTTCATAAAATAAATTAATTATCGCGAATTTTTCGATTTTTTTAATTTTTTTATCGTGATTATATTTATATAAAATATTTAACGATATTTAAAAACGAAAAAAATAATTTTCATTAAAATTATTTTTCAATATTAACATAATTAAAAATTCGATCGATTTATTTAATTTAATAACAAAATTTTATAATCGAATATCGATAAAAATTTTCGATTTATTTGAAGTGCTTTATAATTTTAATCGTTTAATAAATGCGTATTTCGATTTTTATATTAAAGCAGTTTTTAAAAGAAAAAATAATCACTTTTTATAATTATTCATTATTTTTATTATTATTTTTAATCTTTTTTACGCGAATGCGATAAATAAGATTTATAAATATCATTTTTTAAAATAAAATAAAAAGTGTTTAAATAATTAATTTATCGAATATAATTAAATTGAAAAATGAAAAATATAAATTTAAGAAAATTGCGAGAAATTTAAATTAAAACACATAATAATATAATTAATAAAAAGATTAATAATCGCGAGTCGATTAATTGTTTATTAATTATTAAAATCAAGATCGTTATTAATTCGCATCGCTAATTCTTTTTTTTGCATAATTAATTTATATTTCTTTTTAATCGCATATAAATTATTTAAAATGAAAACGTTTAAGTCTTTAAATTAATTTATTAAAAATTAAAAATGTAAAAGTTATCACGAATTATTAATACGTGAAAATAAGAGTTTATTAAAATAATTAATTTCAATTAAAATTCGTAATTAAATGATAAATATTAATTAATTATATATTACGCAAATGATGATCGAATTAATTACGATAAAATAAATCGTAAAAGTTATTAAATTAATGTGATCAAACGTTTTACTTCGATAAATTAACGTTTATTTATATTATTTTATATTTATAATCTTTTTTCTTTAATATTAAAAAATTTCATAAATAAATTCGAAAAGAATTAAGATTTTATATTATATCGTTAACGAATATCGTTACATTATATTTATTTAACTTTTTTATAAAAAAAAAAATTCAATAATAATATTTATAAATTTAATTATTTTCTTTTTTACGTCGATATAAAATCGAATTTTTTTATCGTTAATGTTATAATCGATAAAAATCTTTAATTTCAAAAATTAATTTTAAGTCTTTTCGAATATTTTGTTAATTAATTTCTATTTAACGCTTTTTTTCATTTATGAAATTTTATTACGAAAAAATTCGATATAAAGCATAATTAAAAAATTATATTTTTAATTAAATTCTTAAATTCATCGCAAATTAAAACATAAATTCAAAAAAATGATTATTCGATATTTATTCGAATCGATCGTTTTTTGCATTATTTCTTTTCATTTTAATATAATCTTTTACGAATCAAAAGTTACTTTTATTAAAATTCGAAAAAACGATTAATATCATTTCGAAATTATGTATATTTAAACGTTATTCTTTATTGAAATTTGTTTTATTATTTATTTATATACGAGATTTTATAATATTTTATAATAAATTTCGTATATAAACGTCACATTTATAAAATAAAACATAAAGCGCAATATTTGATTATTTGTGATTTCAAAATAATATAAATTTTTTTTCTCGAATTTCATCGAAAAAGTTTTCGATTCATTATATTATAAAAAATTGCGTCGAAATAAAAAAACTTATATAAAAATTTTACGTTAATATAAACGATTTTCATTTTTTATATTTATAATAACGAGTTAATAAATCTTATATATTTATATATAAAACAACTTTTTTAATATTAATAATCTTTTATTTAAAATAATAATAATAAATATTTAAAAAAATGTGACTCTTTTATATTAAAAAACTTTTAAAAATTTAAAAAAAAAAAATTTATCGTAAAACTTCTATTAAAATCTATTAAAAAAATATATTTATAATAAATTATTTATAAATATATAACTTTTATTTATTATATTAATAACAAATTAAATTAATTAAATTATTAAATGTGTTAAAATATATTAATAAAAAATATTGAACTCAAATAATCAAAATTTTATAACATTTTAAATCGTTTAAATTAATCGAGATATTTCACGTATAAATTAATTTTTATTAAATAATTAACGCGCAATAATAAAGCTTGTATCTTCTTTTTAAAATATATAAAATTAAAAAATAAATAATGTTATTTCGAAACCTTTAACGCAACTTTATTTTTAATTTGATTTTATATATTAATAATATTATAAAGATTATAAATGTTAAAATATAAATAAAAAAATAAAAACTTTTTATAATTCTTTTTAATAAATTATGAATTCGATTAATCGAATAAAATAATTATCGTAAAAAGCGAAATAATTTCGCTTATAAATAAAATCGTGATTCGAATTTGATTATTATTTATTAATAAATAATAATAAAACGCAATACGCTAATTCGATTACGCATTCAACTTTTGAAAAAATATTTATAAAATCTTATTCTCACTTCTCTCTTTAAAAATTATATTAAAATATAAATAAAAAAATAAAAACTTTTTATTATTCTTTTTAATAATAAATGAAATTTAACGTTTACATTTTCGTTTTCGATCGTGTTTTTAATTTAAATTTTTTTTAATTTTAACGCATTTATCAATTTTAATTTTCTATCAATATTTTCGTTTATTATTAATTATTTTAATTAAAATCGATAACGTAATATCTTTATAATTTTTATTAAAATTTTTATAAATATCGTAAAATTTATAAAAAGTGAATAAAATGATTTAAAAACGATATTTAAATATAATTATTTTCAATTAAACGCTCGTTATTAAATAAATGTGACATAATATTCTTTTAATTTATTAATTTTATTTATAAATTTAATTGAATTTTATAAATTAATGCGATTATAATTAATAATGATTTTATATATAACATTATATAATTATAACGAAATTAATTAATTATAAAAATTTATAAAACATAAAGTGTTAAAAGATAAAAAATTCAAATAATTTTAAAAACGCATTAATCTCGCATATTAATAATCTATTCAAAATTCTTTTATTAAACTTTTTTTTTATTAAATAATTATATCGAGATTTATTCAATATTCGTTTTCGAATATTATAAATAAAAAATTAAAATCATCAAAGCTTTAAACGAATATTAACATTAAAATCTTTTAAAAATTAATTCGAAAAATTCGATTATCGAGATTTCTTTTAAAAGTCAAATAATTATATATAAAATTATTAATTTTTTTTATCGTTATTTTTCATCAAATTTCGATTATATTACGATTTATTAATAATTTTTTAATGCAAAGTTTTTAAAAATTTTTTATAACAACTTATAAATTATATCATATTATTATTATTAATAAATTTTATTTAATTATAAATTAAACTTGCTCGCACGATTAATCTTAAATAAATAAACGTAAATAAAACTTTTATTAATTATAATTGAATTCGCTTATTCTTCTCGACAATTCGAAAATAAAAAATCTTCGATAAAAATAAAAAAAATCTTTAATAACGTTATAAAATTTATTCATAAAAACTTATATAAAATTATGACGTTTAAATAAAAAAGAATATAAAGATAACACGATCAAAATTTATCTCGCGCATAAAAATGCGAAAATTGATATATCAATTTTAATAAAAAAAAATTCGATTTTATATCAATAAAATTTAAAATTAAAGACGATTTTTAACGTTCATTTTTGTATTACGCTATTATACGATTAATTAAATCGATTTGATAAACGAAATTAAAATAATTTATAAAAATTTAATATTAAAAAAAGCGAGAAAAAGAAAAACGTTAAATAATTTAAAATTTTAAAAAAAATTAAAAAGTGTAAAATATATAAATAAGTTAATAAACATTTACGATAAATTTGAAATATAATAATAAATATTTTTCGATAAAGAATATAAACGTAAATAAAAAAAAAACTTACGATAATTTTTGAAATAAGAGTTATAAATGTATTAAAATTTATTAAACGATGAAATAAAGTTAACGTTGAATCTTGCTTTTTAATGAAAAAAAGAAAAAAGAATTTAATTATAAAAATTAAATTCAATTATAACGATAAATATTAAAATTTTATTTAATATATAAATAAAAAAAATCTCGTTTTCGTCTTTTTTTTTTTTTATTTTTTAATAAATTTTTTTTTTTTATTATATTTCTTTTTACTTTTACGATATAAACGACGAAATAAAAACGTTATTCGTAATTTATAATAAATTTTCTTTCTTTTTCGAAAGAAGTTCGCAATATTATATATAATTATTTAATTTTATAAAAAAATTTAAAAATAATGAAAATAAATAAAAGAATAAATAAAAAAATGATGAATTTGATAAATAAATAAGTTTATTATCGAATGTTTATAAATTATTTAATTTAATAAAAACGTCGATCACATTTATCGATTTAAAAGAAAAAAGAATAAATATAAAAGTTAAAAATATATTAACGTCTTTTTAATTAAGACATCAAATAATTATAAAACGTAAAATGTGTTAAAATTATTCGTTTAAATCTCGAAATCGAGCGAAAGAATTATATTATATGTTATAAAAAACATTCATATTAAATTATATAAATTCAACGTCGAGATTTGACAACGTGAAATAATTTAATCGAATTTAAAAAAGTTATTTTTTGAATAAGAGCAATCGAATTATTAACGCGACTTTTAAAAAATAATTCGAAATTGAAAAAATTGTATATAAAAAAGACGTTTATCGTATTAATAAAAAAATTAAAATAAGTTTTAAATGAAGCGAAGAAAAAAAATGATCGAGAAGAAAGATTTTTGAAATTTCGATCGAGATTAAAAATGATAAAAATCACGTCGAAAACGTTGCGAGTTAAAATCTTAAACGAAATAAAAGAAAATAAAAAGAAAAGATTCGATTGCGAGATATTTACGATATTATCGTACGTAATTAAAAAGACTAAATAAATAGAAAACGCACGATTAATATAATTATCGAAAAATCGTTATTTAATTATATTAAACGTTTATATAACATCGATTGCGAATTCGTTTTAATAAATAAAAATCTCGTTTATAATCGAATTATTTGAATTTTTAAATAAAAAAAAATCGTTATAAATGAAAGATTGCGTTATTTGTGAAATAATCAAATAATCGAATTTAATTTCGAAAATAAATTATCGAGTTTTGTTAAAAATGAAATCTTCGATAATGTTTACATTTTAATTTAAAATAAATTAATAAATCAATAAATTCGTATAAGCGTGAAATATAACATAAATGTATTATTTATTAAAAAAATCATTTATAAATCGCATAAATAATCGCGTTTATTATATATAAAAAAAATATTATTTTTAAATTTCGTTGATTTTGTCGATCTTATTTAAGAATTTAATTAATAAAATAAATTATCAAATTTGTTTAATTGATGCGTGAAATAACGATTTTTCTAATTTATAATTATTATTCATTTTATACGCTATGAATTTAAAAAAATCAACGATAAATATAAAAGATTTAAGATATTATTAATCTTTTATTAATAATTAATAGCTTCGTTGAATTTCGAAAATGCATTTTATTCAAAAATGTACGATTAAAATTAAAGCATAACGTCGAAAATTAATAAAATATATAAATTATACATTATTTTTATAACGACTTCGCATTTTTATAATATGAAATATTAAAATCTCATTATTATTATACTTAATTATTTAAAATATAAAGTTAATATACTTATTCTCTTTTTTTATCTTTATATTCGATCGCTTTTATATTAAAATTATATATTTCTTTTTAATTCGACAATTAAATTCGCTTTTAATACATTAAATCTTTTTTAATTAATAAATAATCGACGACTTTTGCGCGAAGTAACATTAATAAATAAAAAAGATAATATCATCATATTAAGATTTTGATTTTAATTATAATCACGCTCTGCGAAAATCTTTAACGATTATCGAAAACGAAGAATTTTTCTTTTAACGATTTTTGATATTTTTAATGAATAAATTAAATCAAGCGCAAAATTTACTGAAGCTCGCTTTTTATTTTTATTCGATTTTTGTTTATCTCGTAAAGTCGATTTATTAAATCGATTAAATTTGAGATTCTTAAACGTGATTTAATTTAACTTCGACCTTTTTTTTGATAATATGATTTGATTCTCGAAAAAATTTAAAATAAATGTTTCCCTTATCGAGACGACGCATTCGACGCGAAATATTAAAAATTATTATTTTATTCATTTCAATCGCGACTTTAAAGATTCGATGTGCTTTCGCGTTTTTTCGACGTAAAATCGAATATCTTTAATATCGAAATAATATCGCTCGATTATATTTATTTACTTTTACAATACATAATAATTTTTTATATTTTAATAATATTATAATTAAAACGAAAATCGAGCATTATAAATTAATTTTCAAAAAATAAATATAAGTTTTAAATAATTATAACGTTTATTAATAAAGAGATTTGATCGATAAAGCTTAATTTTAAAAAGGTGCAAACAACGTGTTAGTAATTTAAATGAAAATACGAATTTTAATTTTCGAAAGAATATAATTAATTCTTTAACTTCGATTATAAATAATTACTTAAATTATTATAAAATAAATAAATAATAAGCGAGCTTCTTCATTTATCGTTTTTCGATAATTAAATTTTATTAATTTGAAAATAATGTTTAAAATTATTTTTATATAAACTTTTCTTATCGTGTCGACTTTGAATTTAAAATACGTATTGTTTATTATAAAAAATTCTCTTATAACGCGATTTATTTTTATTATATTACAAGATTTACTATGATGCAGCGCATAAAAATATTATTTAATATATAATATAAATATACTTATTTTTCTTTCGCGATGAAGTCGTAAAAACGATATTCGAATTCAAGATTTAAATAAATAACTAAGTTAAAATTGTCGAGATTTCGATATTATTAATGTGTTTGAAAAAAAAATGTGCGATCTCTTTTTTATATTAAAAAAATAAAATAAAAATAATATTTTCTTTTTCGTGATAAATGCGAATAAATATATAAAATATAAATATATAATTAATAAACTTCGTGAGAATTTAATATTTTTTATATTTTTTATTTTTTTTATATAAACAAAATAAGATTTTTCGCCTTATCGATTATTTAAAAGATTTTATTTTTATTATTTAATTCGTAAATAAAATTTTCGTTATATAACTCACGTTTTCTTTTTTATTTATTCTTTAACTTTACTTTCAATTAAAGATAAAATAATAAATCTTATTTAAACTTTTCGATACTCGTTCTCGATGCGAGAGATTATAACGATCTTTGATAAACAAGTTTATAAATTTTAATTACGATCATCGCGATAATTATTTTTATCGAAATAACGTTAATAATTATAATAACTTCAGTAAAAACGCTTATTTCGAAATTTACGACATTAAAGCTTAACATCTTTATTAATATTTATATAAAAACATTTTCGACTATTTTTTAATTAAATAAACTTATTTTGTTAAATTGAAAGTGATATATAAATAAAATACTATTTCTTAAATAAATAAAGGTTATAATTTAATAACGACTTTTTTACGCTAAGAGATTTTCTTTTATTATTATCATATTCAATATAGCAGATAAAAACGCTAGTAAAAAAATATGTCATCATTGATCAAAAAAGAATATAAGCAAAAGACTTCAATACTCGCACTCGCATTTAAAAAGACTCGAATACTTAAATTACTCGTACATAGTTACATTGCGAATAATAAAGATTTTTTATTCATTTATTAAATTTAACGATAAATTAAGAAAAAGCTTATTTATATATATATATTTTACGAAGTAAAAAATCGCAAAGATATCGAAAATTTCAAATTTTTTTATTAGTTAATTAAATGCTTTATAAGCGTTATTATATAATATAAATAATATATATAAAATAATAAATAAAATATAAAATTATTCAAATATTATTATCGTCGTTTAACACGTTTAAAACTCGATTAAAAATCGAGTTTCTTTATATCGCATTTTTAACATTTCATTGTTTATAATTAATTAGCGTCTTAAAGAGTTAATTTTTTTAACGATAATTATTTTAATAAATCGACGATTAATGAGATTATTTATAAATTTAAAGAATTATCGAATATAATACTTCGTGAAAGATAAAGTTATAAAATAATTTATATGATATAATTATTACAAAAGATCTTTATAATTATATTATTTTAAATCTTAATTTAACATATTTAAAGTCATATTTGAGAGTCGTAAATCGAGTTATTAAAATAATTGATAAATATATTATTAAAAACTCTTAAATATTCTCAATTTAGCATTTTAATATTATTATTAAACCCTTTTAAATTATCAAATTTGAGTCTTTTAAAAATTTTTAATAACATATATAAATCGTAATCTCGATATCTGAATTTCAATTAATTTCGTAATTTTAAGAGAAAGATATTTAAGTATATATAAGTTCATTTATATAGATTTTTCTCTTTTAGTGATTTCATTATCTTATTTTTTTATTTTATTCTTTTTCGAAACTTTGAGTTATATCGTAATTATGATATAAGTTTTTTACACTTTTATTATCGAAGTTAATCAACTTTCTCAAAATTTAAAAGTTTTTAATATAAAAAATATCTTCGTTATTTGATTTAAATTGAAAAAGGTTTTTAATAATTAATTTATCGTTAGAAAATTCAACTTTATAATCTTTTAAAAGGATATTATGCGTGTTTTTTTTATAAATGTGCGAACTTTTAATATTTTTAAAGCGTTTATGCTATGAGAAATAATAAGAGAATCGTTTAAATCACGATTATTAATAACGATTATATATGTTTTATAAAATCATAAACACGTTTCGTCGTATTAAAATAAATCTAAATTATTAAAGTTATAAATCGATATTTTATAATAATTAAATAGATTTTTATTCGAACGATTATGTTAACGATTGCTTATATATATAATAAAATTATTATTCAAAAAATAGCTCAGCGAGTTAAAATTATTTTTATTAATAATAACTTATATAAACATCGTTATATATTTCAATTATTATTTAATTTCAAATGTGAAACTGAGATTTAAGATTTTGAGGCGCATATTCATCTCGTTATCGATCGAAAATTTTTTTTTTTTCAATAATTCTTTTGTTGTCTCGATGTCTCGCGCAATTATTTTAAATATTTTCGACGTTTAATTAATATAAATAATACTCATTTAAGTGAGAAGTTTAAATTTATATTATTATTAATCGTGAAAATCGATATTAATAATTAAATGTTTATTCTCGCTTGAATTATTATTGAGAATAAAAATCTCGAATTATAAAATTACTTTTTAATGCATTTAAAAATTGTTTTATTAAAATTCTTTATACATTTATATATTTTTATTAACGATCGCGATAAAGATCTCGAATTAATAATAATTAATAATTAAAAGTATAAAAATATTATTTATTTATATTGCTGTTATCACATTTATAAAAACATAATTAATAAACGTAAAGATTATGCGCTTTATAAATAATTTTGAAAGATAATTAAAGTTAAGACTTCAGAGAAATTTGTTTATTATATAATCAAATTTCGTGAGATCTTTTCGAGCGCAGTTAATTATTTTATTATAATTAATTTTTTTCTTTAAATAAAGATTTATATTTTTATTAATCGATGAAGTTATGATATTAATAACATTATCGAAATCATTAATAAAGTTTTTAAAGACGATCGAAGTATAAATTTATTTAATTTATTGATAGTTATTTGAATATAAGTTTTGAAAATGAGATTTGATAAATTATCGATCGTTAAAAAGCTTATTTAAGAAGGTTATCGATTTATTCTTTATTATTATAATCTTTTAATGTGAAATTATAACTTCGCAAAAGATTATCAAATTGTTTTTTTTTTAAACGTTAAATTTAAATCGTTAGTTAAGAATTATTGAGACTGGCGTGAATTGTGAAGTTGTTTAATAAATATTTCATATGTATATGTTTAAGATCGTAGTAGTTCGAAGTATCATATGATTATATATTCGTTTTTTATATATTTATATATAAAAATATTTCGACTTTATTATCGTGATATTTCTCGTTAACTATATATAAAAATTAATATATAAAATTAATCTCTCATTTATATATTATAAGTATTTAACTTACTTTCGACGAGTTTTATTATCTTTTAGCAATATAAATATCTTATAATCGTTTTTATATAAAGCGTATTTAACGTAATTAAAATTTTAAAAATAATCGTGAATTGAGATTTAATAATTATGAAATAATTATATTTTTATAAAACGAGATAATAAAAGAGCGAAAACGTAATTATTATAATATGTATAATTAAATAAAATATAATTAATTAATATATAAGTCGTAACGATATATTATCGCTTATAATCGTTATTATTATTAATTATATATATATAATAAATAAAAATTATATAATAATAATTATATAAAAAATTGAAATTTTTGCGATCGTTAAAACTCTTTTAAAATTTTTAATAAAATATATATATGCGAGCAAGCTTTTTTTTAATTTATCGCTAAATTTAATAAACGAATAAAAAATCTTTATTATTCGCAATATAACTATATATGAGTAATTTAAATATTCGAGTCTTTTTAAATGCGAGTGCGAGTATTGAAGTCTTTTACTTAAAAAATGTTTTTGCGAAAAATTAATCTTAATTGCGTGACTTTTTAAACATTATTTATATTAATAAAATCTCTTTTTATTTTTCGACTTATATAAAATCTTATATGATGTTATAAGAAAAAAACGAAAGAATATAATTCGTTAATTTATTTATATACGTATATACGTAATACGCGCATTATTTCGACGTATATTTCGAATAAAAATGCAAATTATATTACGATTTCGAATAATCTTTTATAAATTAATCGCTATTTTATAAATTAATAAGATTTAATATTTAAAAATTTCAGCTTTATTTTTTAAAAGTCGCGAATTTTCAATAATAACGCGTTTATGTTATATAATAATTATAAATTTATATTATTTATAAATATAATAAAAATTTATAATTAATATACAATTTTATAAAATTATTATATCGATTTTATAAGCTAAATTTCATAATTGTAATAATATTATTTATAAATATTCGTTATATTTATAAATATTAATAGAAAATTATAATAATTATTATTAAAATTAATATAAAGTTATATTATATAAGTGTATTAAATATGATAATTAAGTGAAAAGAAAGTATATATATAAAAAAAAGACATTTATATAAAAACAAATGTCTTTATTAAATCACGTTAAGTTTAATCAAATAATGTTAAAAAAATATTATATTAAAAAAAAGTCAATCTTATTAAAAATATAAAATACGCTTATAACATTATTTTTTTCTTTTAAAAAGCGATGTTTTAACGCTATAAAAATCGAAAAAGTGTGTTTATAATTTATCTTATATTTTCGAAACATTTAATTAATAATCATTTTCAATTGAAGAAAATTAACGATAATAACGATAATAATATATTATAAGAAATTCGTTTATAATATCGTCGATATTATAATGTTTTATCATTTTAAGCGTTTAAAAATAACGTGATTTAATAAAAAATTAACGTTATAATCGTCGTCAAAGCATTTAAATATTTAATGTTATTTGATATTTCATATTTCGAGCGAAGAAAAAATCGCAGAAATTAAACGATATAATTAAATAAAATTTCTCGAATCGAATTAAATCGTAAACGTTAAACCTTATTTGAAATTTATATATATTTTAATAATGTTTTAAATAATCTTTTTTTATAAATTATTATATATATAATATCAAATGAAATTAATAATAACGATAGCGAGATTTTAAAATAATGTTAAAAGATTTCGAAAAATATTCATAATGTGAGTAACGAAGATTGCGTATTCGTTTAAATCTTAAATTAATACGTCGTTATCGTCGATATCGATCGATTTTGTTATTTGAAAAAATGACGTGAAGACGCACGCACAATAATCGAAAGTTATATATAATTATTATTATTTATTATAACAACGACGACTGTGAGAAAAAAAAAAAAAGAGAAAAAATGAATAATAAGATTTTTTTATAAATCAATCGTTAATTTAATTAAATAATATCTAATTTTTCTATTTTAACTTATTTGAATATCTTTTATAAAAATCTTTTATTACGTTTTTTGCATTATCGAATTTATTATTATTAATGTTATATTAATTAAAATCTTTATCGACGTCTTTTCACTTAATTTTATATTTAAAACGATTTTATAATCTTTTTAAATTTAATATATTTTCAATTACTCATTTATTTTTATTTTTAACGATAATAATTTTAAAAAAAAAAAATCTTTTGATTAAATAATGAATTGATAATAACGAAATTTAAAAATTTAAAATAAAAAATGTTATAAATTTTTATGATTTTAAATAATTTCAATTTATAAAAAAAATCGATAATGAATATAATTTTAAATGAAT
>WOGZ01000364.1:0-30404 GCA_009733775.1 Alectoria sarmentosa
GGGGGTGGGGGGGCTGGGTTACTACAGAAAGGAATGGATTGTCAATTGCGTTTTGATATAGTAGACTGTACGAGTAGAATGGTACCAATGTTAATTTGTCGAATGGTCTCGTCGTCGTTGTGAATGTAGCGGGAAGTGGATGTTAGATGGATGGGAGATGGGTTGCAGGCTGAGAGGGTGGGTGGGAGGGAGGTCTTACACAGAGAGCACTGTCAATTGCGTTGTAATGGAGTAGACTGTACGAGTATAATGGGACCAGGTTCAACTTCTCAAGTGGTCTCGTCGTTGTGGACGTAAGTGGTGGGAGATGGGTTGGAGGCTGAGAGAGTGGGTGGATGGGTGGTCTTACACAAAGAGCACTCACAATTGAGTTACAGTAGAGAATGCTCACAATTGAGTTGCAGCAGATGTTTGTAACTGTGTAATGAGCCAATTCTGAAGATCGTAAGAGGCCTATTGATCGTTGTTCTAGGTGGGTGGGAGATGGGTTGAGGCTGAGAGAGTGGGTGGGTGGGTGGCCATCAAGCAGAGAACACTCTCAATTGCATTGGAATGGAGTAGATAGTAGCAGTAGAATGGTTCAGTTTGAAGCTGTCAAGTGGCCTCGTCGCCACCGTGGATGTAGAGGAAGTGGATGCTGGGTGGGTGGGTGGGTGGTAACTACAAAAAGAAAACTCTCAACTGCGTTGAAATGGAGTAGACTGTAGCAGTAGAAGGTCCGATTTCAAGTTGTCAAATGGCCTCGTCGTCACCGTGGATGTAGAGGAAGTGGATGCTACGTGGGTGGGTGGGTGGGTGGGTGGGTGGTCTTTACTCCTAGAGTACTCTCAATTACTTTACGCAGAGAAGACTCCGATTGAGTTACAGTAGAGAACGCTCAGAGTTACATTGGAAGTAGTAGAGTGTAGCAGTAGAATGGTCCAGTTTCAAGATCTAAAGTGACCATGCCGTCGTTGCGAGTCTAGAGAGTGGGTGGGTGGGTGGTAACTACAGAAAGAAAACTCTCAACTGCGTTGAAATGGAGTAGACCGAGCAGTAGAATTGTCCAGTATCAAGTTGTCGAGTGGCCTCGTCGTCACCGCGGATGTAGAGGGTAGTGAGCGCATACGGTCGGTGTGGGAGAGAGCACTCACAATTGAGTGATAGTATCATGGATTGACAATCTACATATAGTAGAGCACTTAGAATTTAGTTGGAATGCAGTAGAGATAACAGTAGAATGGGAGTGGTGGGTGGATGTCACAGCTACGATCAAGTAGAGTATGCATCCATCCGCAGAGATGACTTTTTGTTGAGTGGTATTAGAGACGCTCGCAATTGAAATGTAGTAGAGACGCTTACAATTGAAATGTAGTAAAGACGCTCACAATTGGAATGTAGTAAAGACGCTCACAACTGCGTGATAGTAGAGAGAGCTCCAGTCCTGTCATTCTAGCCGTGTGGTCATTATCCGTTTCTTTCCTTTCATCTGTTGCAACCATGCGGTCAGCAGGTTACCATTTTTCAGCTTTAGAGTGTTTGCGACATGAGGTCAGGAAGTACATCTTCAGCTAGTACAGTGTTTCCGATATGAGCTTGTGCAATCATTATTCAGCTATCTAGTCATGGCAGAGTTCACTGCCCAGCGCTTTCAGTGTTTGGGACAGGAGTTGGCAGCCTTGTGGTCTGGAGTTGACTGCCCAGGGTTTTCAGTGTTTGGGACAGGAGTTGGTAGTCATATGGTCATGAGTTGACTGCCCTGCCGTTTCCATTGTTTGCGAGAGAAGTTGGATAGTCATTATTCAGCTATTCAGCTTTTGGTCAGGAGGCTACTTTTCAGCCATTTCAGTGTATGCGATAAGAGGTTATGTGGTTATTCTTTTTCAGCTACTCAGCTATGTGGTCAGGAGGCTACTTTTCTGCCATTTCAGTGTTTGCGACAGCAGTTGGGTAGTCATTATTCAGCTATTCAGCTTTTGGTCAGGAGGCTACTTTTCAGCCATTTCAGTGTATGCGATAAGAGGTTATGTGGTTATTCTTTTTCAGCTACTCAGCTATGTGGTCAGGAGGCTACTTTTCTGCCATTTCAGTGTTTGCGACAGCAGTTGGGTAGTCATTATTCAGCTATTCAGCTTTTGGTCAGGAGGCTACTTTTCAGCCATTTCAGTGTATGCGATAAGAGGTTGTGTGGTTATTCTTATTCAGCTGCTCAGCCATGCTGCCAGGAGGCTATTTTCCAGTCATTCCAGTGTTTGCGATAGAAGGTCTTGTTGTCTTCATTGTTCGGCTACTCAGTCATTGCAGTCATGTGGTCAGGAGCCATTTCAGTGTAGGCGACAGGAGGCCGTGTGGTCGTTCTTCTTCAACTCAGGCATGCTGCCAGGAGGCTATTTTCCAGTCATTCCAGTGTTTGCGATAGAAGGCCTTGTGGTCGTCATTGTTTGGCTCAGCCATTGCAGTCATGTGGTCAGAATAATTTCAGTGTAGGCGTCAGGAGGCCTAGGCAGAAAATCCAGGTACGTCTGCGCCAGCATAATACCCGACGACTCCTAAACTCGGCTCAGTCATTATCAAAACCTCCCTTTAGGATCACAGACTTACACAGGTGACCTCACATACTACGGTCCTGGTCTTGGCGCCTGCGGTGTGACGTCCTCGGACACGGACCACATTGTATCCATCAGCCACTTTACCTTTGACGCTGTATCCAAAGGTTCAAATCCAAATGCCAATCCGTTATGCGGGCACAAGTTGAGAGCTGTCCGCAATGGCAACAGCATTGATTTGACCGTTGTAGATCGATGTACGACCTCTGCACCATCTCTACACAAGTGACATGCTAACAGACTTTAGGTGTGGGCTGTCAACCTACCGATTTAGACGTCAGTCCTGGAGCTTTAAAGCAATTGGCTGATCCCACTCTTGGAAGGGTTGAAGTGGATTGGGCTTGGCTGCCACCTGTGCCGACAACCTGAGGAAGGTGATCAAGATCTTCAGAGTTACTCGATGAGTGGTGAGTATCGCGATATCTATGCGTCTTTGTCTCGCTGACTACAAGTAGCTGGTGACTTGAAGTACAGGTACCTGTGCCGTGTCAAAAGGGGTGACAATCTAGCAAGCGTTGTCGTTGTGCTGTATCTCAATCTCTAATTACAATCAATTCACTTGCGACCTAGGCGAGAGTGAACGTAATCAGTGGCAACTCTTCCGCACAAGCGGCATCAAGAGCTCATCCCCCATTCGACTACCCAATCATGATTCCAATGTCAACAGAAGCGTTGGTTTGGAAGCTACAAGGAAATACACATTGCAGGGACGGGAAATATTTAAAAGCCATCGAATGGTAAATCAACCCTCCTGCTTTCGCCGACCTTGACTGACAAACCTAGCTATGACGAGGCTTTGCGGCGGATCTCGTCAGAGGAACATGCTGTAATACTCCTTCTCAACCGCTGCCAAGCCAGGTTGTCATCTGAACACTACGACGCAGCACTCGAAGATGCAATGGCTGTGCTTGAAATGGACACAACGAGCGAGAAAGCACTCTTTAGGGCTGCTCGTGCTTCTTACGGTTTAGGATGTTTTGCCAGATGCCGTTCCTATTTGAATGAAATAGAGGAGCTCTACCCAGAAAATAGAGCTGCCATGAAAGACATTGAGCGGTGTGAACTAAGATCCCTAGAACAAGCTGGAGAGTTCGACTTTGCATCGATGCTAGATGAGACGCTCACCAAACAGCCGTCACCGCGCTTAGATCGCGCAACCTACATCGGCCCAATTGAGGTGCGCAAATGCGTCATTGAATCTCATGGTCGTGGCCTATTCACAACGAAAGCTGTCAAGGCAGGCGAGCTGCTATTGTGCGAAAAGGCTTTCACCACCACTTTTGCTCCGGATGATAGCAAGTCCGCAGAGATTGATCATGCCAAGGATTCCGAGTCTGATGGGTCCACGTGGAGGTTGAAGCTCCGGGCAGAGCTCGCTGCGAACACGTTTGTCAAGTTGGTTCGGAATCCTAGCGTCGTCTCAGCGTTTGCAGACTTGTACCCAGGCCCTGATGCTGATGAAGAGATTGACGAACATACCAAACTACCTGAGGTGGACGAGTGAGTCTCGATCAAAGTATTAGGAAAATCAGCTGACAGACCAACAGTGCTTTTGTGCAGCATCGAATTATCTATAATGCATTCGGATTTCCTAGCCTTACATACGAATACCACTGGAAGAGCGGTCACACTCCTGATGATTTAAAGGATGAAGACGACGGCTCGATCGGAATTTGGGTACGCGCTTCGTATATCAATCATAGCTGCTATCCACTTGTACGCCGGACCTACATTGGCGACATGATGATCTTCCGAGCACAGGCAGATATATCAGCCAACACTGAGCTGAAGTTTGGCTATATATCTTGCTTGGAGAAATACGAAGAGCGTCAAAAGATGCTGGAAAAGTGGGGATTTCGGTGTGACTGCCAGGTGTGCCTTGCGGAGAAAGAATATTCCCACAAAAAGGTCAAGAAGCGTGCCAAGATCACCGAAGATATTATAGGACATTTCGAAAAGAATACCCCAACGGACCTTGGAGTGTATGATGATCTCTAGACTAACAATTTGTGTCTTGGTCTGACTTATCAGGTACAATACCCTCCTCGACGCTCTCGACTCCACCTACATCAATCCATCAATCATCGAGCCGCGCAAGGCAATGGTCGGTCCCATCATCAATCTCATCTCCGCCTGTCACTCCGACGGCCTTGCAACCCAGTTGATCGAGCTGACACTTAGAATGTTGGACGCTCTTGGCTTTGAGACGGAAATCACTACAACCTCTTTCAAGATGACGCGCTGGGGCTTTATGGGCGACGAGGTGGTGGTCGCGTTGGCAGACATGTGCGATGGGTATGCGGCCGTCAATCCTTCATTATATGATGATGTACTGGAGGTGGCAAAGACGGCGTACGAGATTATGTGCGGGGAGAGGGTCAGCTGGGACAAGACGTATGGGAGTGATAGGCGAGGTAAGCTGGGAGGCACAGCTTGAAGAATCAAAGCCTGAGTGCGAGATTATGCGGCTACTCGTTTTCAAGTTGGAGAATACTAGGAGTGATCGGAAGCCAAGGCAAGGGATGAATAAGTATGAGATGCCTGCGGACCAATTCATAATGCGAAAAACTGTGCCACAACTCAAACATCTGATATACGATAAACCTAGCGATGACCGGCATTACTAAACGCTGCACGATGTCTCAAATATGTAACATTATAAACGCGGATCGATGCGTCCCTTCTCGCCGTGGTAGTTGATAATGTTGACCCAAGCGTGCTAGCGATTCGCCCGTTCCAAATTCATAGATTTGCAGAGATGAAGCTCCACCAATGACGCAAGATAGAGAAACCAAATAAAGAGGTATTCAGATAATTGAAAGGGATGTGAACATTGCCCAAACTCGGCATAAATGCGTATCGCGCAGGCCAGAACCACTATAGTATCCGAAAGCAGTGGTGAGAGACACCTTACGCTTTTTGGGAGCGAACCGAAACAAGAAGCCTCGCAACGATGAAGATAATTTGAAGGATGGTAGATCACCGCCAAGAAGTACCGCTGGCAGTTATGCTGTCCGTCGTAGGTGTTTCGAGATTCCCGTTCTCTCTCGCGCTCCACAGCATTTGCCATCATCCTTTACGCGGAATGACATCAATTTCCAGCATGCTATTGAACTGCGCAAAACGTGTTTTTTGGATCTCGAATAACCAACCGGCTGCAATAGCTGCGAGGCCATTCAACGTGATCGAAATGACGAGGACTGTCTGATCCGTTTGGAATCGGCATACTCAATCCTTTACTTTTGGCGATATTGCTATGAGAATGATGCATAAACACATCTCCTTTCTCTCTTGAGCATTGGAAATACATATTCATCACTTGTCATTTATTTCAAGGCCGGAGCTTCCGAATTTCATTTACAAGTCATCCTTTTTCGCGAGTGTCTTTCCCACATTAATTATTTCGATTCGTCACCATGCATCTCAACCTCTACCTCCTCCACACAGCACTCCTAGCCACCGCCATCCTCGCCAGGCCGTCCCAGATCTCAAGCCGAACGAATCATGAAGTGACAAAACGGCATTTCTGGTGCAACGGAGGTGAGGCTCACCGTCCTAATAACCCACGTCGCTAAATGTACCCAGTCGATTCCGAAGACATTTGCCCACAAGGCCAGACCATGGTCCCCATGGACGAATACGCCTGCGACGCCATCTCCAGTGCTGGCAGGATGAGCCAAATAACCCCACCCGTCAACGGCGAACAGAGTATCACTTGCCCACAGCAGGCGCCCGCCGGGGAATTATCGACTCCGCCGGCTGAACAGGGGAGCTTGGAGTCGAGCGCTGTGAAGGGCTCGACTACGCCGATGTCCTTGACGTGTACGGAGGTTGGCGGCGCGATTGGATCTTTTCTTTTTTTAAATTGCACAATGGCGGCTTGATGGATAGTGTGTCGAGGACATTTTTGTATGTAGAGAGGGGGCGGTGATACCGAGCAAAGCTTAAAAGTGCGGTCGATATGTAGGTGTATAGATTGTGTATCATACTTTTGCCAAAGGTCATCATGTATCCTTATTTCTGGGATGTTTACCTTACCCTCTGAAACTGTCCCTACCTCAGCAACAATCTCAGCCCTTCCATATCTGAGATGTGCCGAAGATATCTCGTCATCGTGATTTAACCCCAATGATCTTTCAAGCATCGTCTCATCATCCGATCCTTTTTTCATATTCCACGGAATCTTTGCGCCCTGCCAAGCAGCTTCTACGTACCGAACGGGCGCGTTTACTAGATTCTAATAATCTCATTCCGCGCGCAACAAACATGCGATTACTCTGTTCCCATCTCTCCTCTTCCTTCCGCTCTCCCATTTGTGACAAAGATCACCGGCAGATGCATGTTGGTCTCTCCGTACTCGTTCGGAGTGGAGTGGAGTTGGGTGTTGCTGAGTCACAAAAACACCACTCTTCTTCATACAAAGTACATCCGCTACAAAACGTCCAGATTCTAGCTTTCTCTTCGTCTTTGTGAAATTGAGAACCACTACCTTTTCCTGTCAAGAGTATTTTCAACTGACACAGATAAGTGATTACTCACGCCATTCGTTGCCGTTCAAAGTCCCAATTTCAAACTCATACCAGCACTTCACAAAATGAATCAACATAACCTCAGAGCACCTCGTGAATGGATGCAGCCTTCAGTGCCCATGTGTGAATTTCATATGGAAAGCATCCTCGGGTATTTAAACCCCAAAGGTCCAGAATCATACTTTCTACACCATCCTTCCTACACCATCCTTCTCCTACATCCATCATGTAACACTACCAATGATACAAACGCTGTTTACATACTTGGGATATCTCGCCGCATCATACACATACTTGCGCCCGGCTCAAATACTTGCCTTCACTGACAGTCCCGTTTCTTGTTTTCTGATGTAAGTTGCCGTTGATGCCGTTCGAACTTAGGTCAACCTGGCTGGCAACATCATGGAATGAGGATTCCATTTTGCTAAATACACATAGCACCCGCTACGGAGACGCTGTAATATATAAGTCAAGCTATAGTCTACGGTCGGAAAGATGGAGCCAACCCACATGCCACCAAGCAGGCACAGGCATCACAATGCAAGCTTTTGCCGGCTTCAATCCCCAATCATGTGTAGAGGCGTGTACAGCATTAACATATCAATGCATGATTCGACTGGCAATTATGAGAACATCATCGGCAACGAATGCTGCATTGCTCTCCATCTTGCGAGAAGGCGCAAAGCAAGGTGCCCAGTTTGAATGTGCCTTGCCCAGTTAAAATCGGTTACAAGTCAACTGCGAGAACGATGGCATTTCCCGACCGCATTTCCCGACCGCACTTCCGACCGCACTTCCGACCGCACTTCCCGACCGCACTTCCCGACCGCACTTCCCGACCGCACTTCTTGATATACTTTTGACAAGCGCCGGATATTGGAATTAGCGTGCCTCTGTTTCTCATAAATACTTCCAGGGGGGGTGCGAATTTTCCCCCTAGGTGGGTGGGAGGTGGGGCTGGAGGCTGGGGGGGCGGGTGGGTGGGTGGTTACTACGGAAAGGAATGGATTGTCAATTGCGTTTCAATAGAGTAGACTCTACGAGTAGAATGATACCAAGTTCAACTTCTCAAGTGGTCTCGTCGTCGTTGTTGATGTAAATGGGTGGTAGATGGGATTGAAAGCTGAGGAGTGGGTGGGTGGGTGGCTACTACAGAAAGGAACACTCCCAACTGAGTGGCAGTAGAGAATAGTCACAGTTGAATTGGTCAGTAGAGATGACAATTGAGTTGTAGTACAGTAGAGATGAAAACTGAGTTGTTGTACAGTAGAGATGGTAGAAGGGTGGGTGGTTACTACGCAGAGAGCATTCACAATTGAGCTGTACTGGAACAGATTGTAGACAAGACTGTCCATTGCGTTGGAGTAGACAACACCAGTAGAATGGTATCAGTTGAAGTTCTGAAGTGACATTGTCGCCGTTAAGAGTCTACAGGGAAGGATGCGTACGGTCGGGGTGGATGGCGAGCGGGTGAGTCGGTGGAGAGAGCACTCAGAATTGATTGTAGTACAGTATAGTGACAGTTTAATTGTAGCAGAGACTCACAGTTGAGTTGTAGCACCGTAGAGATGACAATTGGGTTGTAGTAGAGGGAGCTTCAACTGGTTCAAGTAGACATGCTCTACTCAGAGAACACTGACAATTGAGTTGTAGTAGAGAGCTGTCATGGTTTCACCCTTTATACCTTCTGTTCATACTGTGACATGGTATTAACTGTCCAACATGGTCGTGGGCGAGCGAATGTTGACTGCTTGTTCACTGCCTGCCTGCCTACGTGCCTGCTTGCTTGCCTGCCTACTTGCCTACTTTCCTGCTTACCTACCTGCCTATTTGCCTACCTCCCTGCTTACCTGCCTACCTGCCTGCTTACTTGCTTACCTGCCTCTTTATTCGCCTGCTTACTTGTTTACATATTTGCTTATCTGTCTGCTTATCTGCTTATTGGCCTATTTATCTGTTTATCTGCTTGTTAACTTGTTTACTTGTCTATCTATCTGTTCACCTGCCTGCTTACCTGTTTTTCTACCTGCTTACCTGTTTGTCTACCTGCTTACCTGTCTGTCTACCTGTCTGCCTATCTTCCTACCTGCCTGCCTACTTGCCTGCCCACTTGTTTACCTGCCTGCTTACCTGTCTGCCTATCTGCTTGCTCACTTGCTTACCTGTATGCTTACCTGCCTACTTGTTTACCTGCCTGCTTAATTGCCTGCATCCCTACCTATTTGCCTACCTGCCAGCTTACCTGCCTGCTTGCCTATTTACTTGCTTACCTGCCTGCTTACCTATCTGTTTACCTGCCTATTTGCTTACCTACTTGCTTACCTGCCTGTTTACCTGCCTACCTATTTGCCTATCTATTTGCTTACCTCCCTGCCTGCTTACCTGACTGCTTATCTATCTGCGGAAACATTTCAAACACCGACCATTTATTCATCTGTCTACTTGCGGAGAGAGCTTGAGTATTCAATTACCCTCCCTGCCTGCCTGCTTTGGCGGAGATATCTCGAATCATTATTTGTCTGTTTATCTATTTATCTGCTGAAACATGTCGAGAATTTGTTTATTCTTTTTATTTATTTGCCTTTGCGGAGATATCTCAAATGAAACATCTGCCTGTTTACTTGCTTATCTGCCTGCCTAATTGTTTGCTCATTGCCTGCCTGTTTATTTAACTGCCTGCCTAACTGCTTGCTCATTGCCTGCCTGTTTATTTAATTGCCTGCCTGCCTACTTAATTGCCTACATGCTTGCCTGCTTACCTACCTGCTTATCTATCTGCGGAAACATCTCAAACATGGACCGTCTATTCGCCTGTCTACTTGCGGAGATATCTCGAGGATCCGCCTACCCTTCTTGCCTGCCTGCTTTTGCAGATATCTCAAACGACAATTAACTATCTGCCTGCCTACTTGCGGAGAGATCTCGAGAGTCTGTTTACCCTCATTGCCTGCCTGCCTACCTGCCTACCTACTTGCCTATCTGCTTATCTGTTTGCTTATCTGTCTATTTGCATACCTACCTGTTTACCTGCCTGTTTACCTGCCCATTACCTACCTATTTGCATATTTATCTGTTTATCTGTCTGCTTATCTCTTTACTTGCTTATTTATTTGTTTCTTTGTTTGCTTATCTGCTTATTTATCTATTTGTTTATCTATTTGCGAAAACATCTTAAACATCGATCATTTGTTCATTTGTTTTGCGAAGAGATGTCGAGGATTCGTTTATCCTTTCTGCTTATCTGTCTTTGCGGAGATATCTCGAATAATCATTTGTTTGTCTGTCTACTTGCGGAGAGATTTCGAGGATCCGTTTATCCTCCCTACCTGCTTGCCTTTGCGGAGACATCTCAACGATCATCACTTATTTGTTTGTTTACCTGCGAAGAGATCTCGAGGATTCGTTTCTCCTCTTTGCCAGCGAATTTTTGCGAAGATATCTCAAATGACATTCATCTACCTGTTTACCTGCCTGCCTGCCTGCCTAACTGCTTGCTCACTCTGCCTGCCTGCTTACATACCTGCTTATCTATCTGCGAAAACATCTCAAACACAAATCATCTATTCGACTATCTACTTGCGGAGAGATCTCAAAAATCTGTTCATCTTTCTTGCCTGTCTGTCTTTGCGAAAATATCTCAAACAATCACCATACCTGCCTATTTATTTATTTGCGAAAACATCTCGAAGATCTGTTTACCTTTTTGTTTATCTGCCTTTGCGGAGATGTCTCAAATGATTTATTTGCCTGTTACCTGTCTGCTTATTTATATGCGGAAACATCTCGAGGATTTGCATACTTTTCCTATCTGCCTGCCTTTGCGAAATATCTAAAATGATCATCACTTACCTGTTTGTTTTCCTGCGGAGATATCTCGAGGATTCGCTTACCCTTGTATGTCTTTCTTTGCGGATATATCTCAAACAACCATCATTTATCTGTCTGTCTATCTGCGGAGAGATCTCAAGGATCAGTTTACCCTTCCTGCCTGCCTGCCTTTGCTGAAACATGTCAAACATCGATTATTTATTCGCTTGTTTACTTGCGGAGAGATATTTAAGATCCGCTTTTCCTCTTTACCTGCCTGCCTTTGCGGAAATATCTCAAACGATCATTACCTTCCTGCCTGTCTGCTTGCGGAGAGATCTCGAGGATCTGTTTATCCTTTTTACATACTTATCTTTACGAAGATATCTCGAACCATCACCTGCCTGCCTGCTTATTTATCTGTGGAAACATCTCAAATATCCGCTTATTCTCTCTGTTTACCTGCCTGCTTATCTATCTACGGAAACATCCCAAGAATTCAATTATTCTTTTTGTTTATCTGCCTTTGCGACGATATTTCGAATTATCATTTGCTTGCCTGCTAATTTGTTTGCGAAAACATTTCAAAATTCGTTTATCATTTATTGTTTATTTGTTTTTGCAAAACTATATCGAATTATTCTTTATATGTTTGTTTATTTGTTTGGGGAAACATTTTGAGGATTCGCATACCCATTTTGCTTATCTGCCTTTGCAAAGATATCTCGAATCATCATTTGCTTGCTTGTATATTTATTTGTGGAAACATCTCGAGGATTTGTTTATCCTTTTTGCCAGCTTATATTTGCAGAGATGTATCAAATGACAATCATTTACCTGCCTGTCTACTTGCGGAGAGATCTCGAACATCCGTTTGCCCTCCCTGCCTCCCTGCCTGCCTGCTTACCCTTCCTGCTTGTCTGTCTTTCGGATATATCTCAAACGACCACCACCTGCCTACCTGCCTACCTGCCTACCTGCCTACCTGCCTACTTGCCTATTTATATATCTGCGAAAACATCTCAAAGATCCGTTTACCCTCCCTGCCTACCTACCTTTGCGGATATATCTCAAACGATCATATCTGCCTGCCTACCTACCTGCCTACATATTTATTTGCGGAAACATCTCGAGGTCCGTTCATCCTCCCTACCTACTTGTTTTTGCGAATATATTTCAAAGAATCATCATCTGCCTACCTGCATACCTGCCTGTTTATATATCTGCGGAAACATTTCAAGAATTCGTTTACTCTCTTTGCCTGCTTGTCTTTGCGGATATATCTTAAACGATCATGACCTGTTTGTCTATTTATCTGCTTGCTTATTTATTTGCGGAAACATATCGAGGATTCGTTTATTATCTTTGCCTGCCTGTCTTTGCCGATACATCTCAAACGATCTATTTGTTTATTTATTTATCTGTGTATTTATCTATTTGCGGGAATATTTCGAGGACCCGCCTACTCTATCTGCCTATCTGTCTTTACGAATATATTTAAACGATCATTATTTGTTCATTTGTTTATATGCCTGTTTATATCTGCGAAACATCTCGAATATTCGTTTATTTTTTCTATTTGTCTGCCTTTGCAGAAATATCTCAAACGATTATTATTAACTTGTTTAATTATTTGCGGAAAGATCTCAAGGAATCGTTTATTCTCTCTGCTTGTCTGCTTACCTGCCTGCTTATTCATCTTTATAAAGATATTTCAACGATAATCATCTGCTTGTTTATTTGCGGAGAGATCTTGAAATATGTTTATTCTCTCCACTTGCTTATTTATTTGTCTATTTATTTATTTTTGCGAAGATATCTCAAATGAAAATCCTTTATTTGTCTGTTTATTTGCGAAAAGATCTCGAAATCCGTTATCTTCCCTATTTGTCTGCTTATCTGCTTGTTCACCTACCTTTGCGGAGATATCTCAAACGACACCACCTACCTGCCTGCCTACTTGCGAAGAGATCTCAATAATCCGTTTATCCTCTCTGCCTATCTGCTTACCTGCTGTTTATCTGCCTTTTTAAAATATCTCAAATAACAATCATTTGTTTGTCTATTTGCGAAGAGATCTTGAGGATGTTTATTCTCTCTGCTTGACTGCTTATTTGTTTATTTATTTATCTTTACGAAAATATCTCAAACGACAATCACTTATCTGTCTGCTTATTTGCGAAAAGAATTCGAAAATCGGTTTATCCTCCTTACTTTTCTGTTTACCTGCATATTTACCTGCCTTTGCGGAGATATCTCAAACGAAACCAGTTGCTTGTCTACTTGCGGATATATCTCAAACGAAACCAACTGCTTGTCTACTTGCGGAGATATCTCAAACGAAACCACCTGCTTGTCTACTTGCGGAGATATCTCAAACGAAAACCACCTGCTTGTCTACTGGCGGAAACATCTCGAGGATCCGTTTACCCTTCTGCCTGCCTGCCTTTGCGGAAACATCTCAAACGACACCACCTATCTGCCTGCCTATCTGCTTAGTGCTCGCATACTCGAATGTAACATCACACACATAATGAGGGTATACAGATGACGTAAATAGTGATTGCGCTGTCTCAACGCCAGGGCTACCAAGCGAACATAGGCTTAAATAGGCATATTCTCGTACCCAGCGTAAGAAAACTCCCAAACCCAAACGATAGCCTCGAAAGAAGACGGTATGTCATCAAGAGAGGATGTCCTTGGGGAGAATGGCCAGCATTGGCGCTGGAGGTATGAAAGTACTAATGCCGACGTGTATGATTGTAATGATCCGAATCGTAACAATTGAACCATCAATTGCAGTGACTTGAGATCTCACGACCGTAATAATTGAACAGCTGAAAACAACAAAGCAAAACCATCTAATCTCATGACTGCAATCGCTGAATAGCCGAGATGACTGCAATGGCTAAATAGCCGAAGAGACTTGGTGACACCATGACCGCAAATATTGAAATAATTGGAACAAGGTAACTGGCCACGTGACTGCAATAGCTGAATAGTCGAATATTGACCACACAACCTCCTGTCGCTCACACTTGTAGCCAACAAGTAACCTCTTGATCACATGGGCGCAAATGTTGAATAGCTGAATAGCTGAATAATGACCACACGATCTCCTATCGCACACAGAAATGGCCGGAAATAGCATTTTGATCACATGGCCGAGTAGCTGAACAATGACCACCCAATCTCCTGTCCCACACACTGAAATGGCTGGAAAATAGCCTCCTGACCACATGCCGAATAGCTGAATAGTGACTGGCTGGGAAATAGCCTTCTGATCTCATAGCTGCAACGGCGAGATAGCTGAATAGCTGAAGAATGAGCACACAATCTCCTGTCCCACACTGAAATAGCTGAGAAGTAATCTCCTGATCACCTAACTGAGTAGTTGAATCGTTGAAAACGATCACACAATCTCTTATTGCACACACAGAAATAGCTGGGAAATAGCCTTCTGATCACATGGCTGCAATGACTGAATGGTTGAAGAACTGAATAATGACCACTCGACTTCCGTCCACATATTGAAATAGCTGGAAAGTTGCCTCCTGACACATGACTGCAATGATTGAAAAGGATGGATATGGCGACTCGGACTCATGTCGCATAGACTGAAAGACTTAAAAAGTAATCTTTTGATCCATGGCTGAGTAGTTGAGAATGACCATTCGGTCTCCTGCCGCAGACACTGAAATGGATGACAAGTAGTTTTTTGATCACGTGGCCGTCATAGTTGAGTAGTTGAATAGTTGAATAATGAACACACAATCTCTATACGATGGGGTCAGGCGGTCGGAATGGGACAAAAGAGTCTTGGCCTGGTTGCTTCAAGGGTGGCGAAGTTGTGTGGAAACTTCAAGTCTACGACGTAGCCTAATGATTGGTAGTGTAACAGTGCGTTGATCTAACTCCTCTCATTAAACAATGAAAACAGCTGCAAATCCTTTTCATCTCACTCTACTCCATGCACTTCTGAGTATGCTATTGAGAAGAAATAGGATTCTTCTTGGCAAACAACGCTTACATTCTTCATTCTTTGCCGTCAAAATTTTATGTCAAGGCGATGTAAATCTTCTGATGTCTGCAAGCGTGCGATAGTAGTGTCAAGGTCGTGAAGCGTGGTTTCCAATTCTAAATCTTTGTGGATTCTGAGGTTTTCTCTTCACAGTTCGAGTCCATGATGGTAATCGGGGGACCATAGTGTAGGGCAGGGCAGGCAAGAGACAATCAAATATCTCTGTAAAGGCAGGCACGCAGGCAAGAGACAATCAAAATATATCAGTAAAGGCAGGCATGCAGGCAGACGGGGCAGATGGTCAGCAAAGCAGGGTAGGCAGGAGATGGTCGAGTTGTCTCTGGAGCTAAACAGGCAGGTAGCTGGTCATCCTTGGAGATATCTCCGCAGAGGCAGATAGGCAGGCAGATAAACCGATAAACAAGCAGGTAAACAGGCAGACTGATAAACAGGCAGGTGAGCAAACAAACAGGATAAGACAAACGGAGACTCGAGACATCTCCGCTAATAAACAGGCGAATAAAGTCAAAATAAGTTTACAAAGGTAAGCACGTAGGCAAATGAGGTAGATGGTGAGTAAAGTAAAGTAGACAAGAATAGTCAAGTTGTCTCTATAGGTAAACAGGCAGATAGATGATAATCCTTCGAGATATCTCCGCATAGGCAAATTAACACGCAAACAGGGCAGGCAGGCAAGAGACAGTCAAAATATCTTTATATTACAAACACCGAAAAAACTGGGCAGATCGTTGACAAAACACGATAGGCAAGAGATAATCGAATTGTCTCTGCAAATAAACAAGCAAATAAGTGATAATTGTTCGAGATATCTTCGCAGAGACAAATAAGCACACATATGAAGCAAAATAAACAAAAGACAATCAAAATATCTTTGTAAAGACAAACACGCAGGCAGACGGGGGAGATGATGAGCAAAGCAAAGTAGGCAAGAGATGATCGAGTTGTCTCTGCAGGTAATTAGGCAGGTAGGTGGTAGTTCTTGGAGATATCTTCGCAGAGGCAGATAGGTAGGCAGATAGACAAACAGATAGGCAGGCAGATAGCAGACAGATAACAGGTTGGTAAATAGGTAGATAAACAAATAAATAAAACAAGGCAAACGGAAACTCCAGACCTCTCCGCTAATAAACAGACGAATAATATCAAAATTACTTTAAAAAGGCAAGCATGTAAACAGGTGGGGCAGATGATCAACAAAACAGGGTAAACAAAAGATGATGGAATTGTCTTTTTAGATAAACAGGTAGATAAATGATAGTCTTTGAAGATATCCCCGCAGAGGCAAATAGACAGACAGATAGGCAGGCAAATAGACAGGTAGGTAAATAGGCAGGTAAACAGATAAATAAGGCAAGGCAGACGGAAATTCGAAATCTCTCCGCTAGTAAAAAGGCGAATCACATCAAAATAGGTTTGTAAAGGCAGTGACGCAAATAAGCGAGGCAAATGATCAGCAAGACAGGGCAAATAAAAGATAATCGAATTGTTTCTGCAGGTAAACAGGCAAATTGATAATAGTTCTTGAAGATATCTTCGCAAAGTCAGGTACGCATAAATAAGCAGGCAGATAGACAAACAAATAGACAGGCAGATAGGCAAATAAATAGGCAGGCAGATAGGCAGACAGGCAGAGTAGGGCAGGCGGAGATTCGAGATCTCTCCGTTAATAGACAGGCGAATAAAATCAAAATGTCTTTATAAAGGCAGGCACGTAGGCAGATGAGATAAACGATCAGGAAAGCAGGGTAGGCAAGAGATGGTCGAGTTGTCTCTGCAGATAAACAGGCAGGTAGGTGGTATTCCTTGGAGGCATCTCGCAGAGGAAGGTAGGCAGGTAGGTGGTAGTCCTTGGAGATATCTCCGCAGAGGAAGGTAAGAAGGTAGGCAGGCAGGCAGGGTAGGCAGTTTGAGATCCAGACAGACGGCAGGCAGGGCAGGCAGGAATCGTTCTAGACGTCTCTGCGTAAGCAGGCAGATAGATGATAGTTGTTTGGGAGTCTTCACAGACAAGACAAAGCAGCTACAGAGGCGACAGTCAACGTATCAATCTATTGGAACCGTCTACTCCATTATAACCCAATGTGAATGCCCTCTGTGTAGAGCAATGGAGAGTGTTCGCCTTCTTAGTTGCCCACCCACCCGACCCACCCTGTACAGTGTCGAGATGCCCGTACCCAAGTTGAGGTGTCCTTTTCACCTGGTGCCATCCGAAGTGCTCGTTGGTTGGGCTGATACCATGACTGCCTGTTTCGCTTCATTTTTGTTGCCAAATTTTTTTTTTTTTTTTTTTTCCCTCAAGTTTTTTTTTGTCAAGAATTCAATGCGTTCCTCCACCAAGGCCACCGTAATCATTGTTGTATGGAACCAATGTGATTATGATGACAACAAGATAATGCGCGCATGTTCATCAAGTGCCATCTAAAATGTTCCATATCCAAGGTGTCAACGTGATTATGCTGACTTGAAGTTGATGCGCAGATCTCCAACTGATGCTGACTGGACGCTTTTTTCTTTTTTTCTTTTTTTTTTTTTTTTTGCTCAGCTTGGCGCCAAGATCTTGACGAAAAACAACACCAAGACCCTTACAAAATGCTCGCTGTCACCAAATCAAGATCACCGTGCTGCCAATGAGATAATGGCATCATGATGTACCTATTAAAGTCATCACTCTCCCTACTGAACGCGCCACACCGTGTAATCCCACCTCAAGTGCCGCTCTCCGTAATGGAATGCTCCTTATCTCTGATGTGGAGTACTCGCTCGGCGATGATGATTATATGAAGGGCAAGGTGTTGACAATCGTCGTCGGATGATACGCGTCCTCTCAGGTGTCAGCCCAAGCTCGTTGCTTCAACTGTCGTTGTAATGGCGCTGCCTTTGGTGATGGGCAAGGTCATGGATGATGGGCAAGGCATCGATTGTCAATGGTAGTACTCTCTGTTCAGTACTCTCTGTCCAGTGCTCTCTGTCCAAAGTGCCACCATGACCATTTGCCAATGAAATGAACGTCACATTATCAAGTGCCTGATTATGTTAGAGCTGACCCAATGTCAATGAGGTGATGTGCCACGTTACCACGTCCAGTTGATACGCACTGTCCAAGTCAAGCTGTCTGTCGCAGTCCCCCAAGTCAAACTGTCCGTCCAGCTATCCCCAAGTCAAAATGTACGTCCAGCTGTCCCCCAAGGCAAGGTGTCTATGCAGCCGTCCCCAAGACAATGTGTCCATGCAGCCGTCCCCCAAGTCAAGCTGGCTGTCCGCGTCCCCAAGTCAAGGTGTCCATGCAGCCGTCCCCCAAGTCAAGCTGGCTCTCCCGTCCCCAAGTCAAGATGTCCCTGCCGCCAGTGACAGGATGCACCTCATCGTCAAGTGCCATTGCCAGTGATGGCTGTCTTGATACCAAAGACATGATGCGGATGCCAAAGAGGTCATGTCCACGGCACCAAATGTAGTTGGAATGCTCGCTGTCTTGGAAGCCAAAGTGATGATGCTGCCAGTGAGGTGGTGAATCCCATCGAAAAGTGCCATTGTGAACGATACCTGCATGGATGCCAAAGGTGATGCGGATGCCAGAGATGATGCGGATGCCAGAGATGATGCGGATGTCAAGGAGATGATGTGTCACGGCACCAAATGCACTTGGAGTGCTCGTTGCCCCCAAATCAAAATGTCCCTGCCGCCAGTGAGCTCATGCACCCTATCGTCATGTGCCATTGCGAGTTATACCTGCCTTGATGCCCAAGATATGATGCCAATACCAAAGAGGTGAGCCGGTACCAAAGATGTGATGCCATGGCAGCAAGTGTAGTTGGAGTGCTCGCTGTCTTGGAAGCCAAAGTGACCATGCTACCAGTGAGGTGATGCATCTCATCGTGGAGTGATGCATCTGATCGTGGACTGCCGTTGCAAGTGATAGCTGCCTTGATGCCAGAGATGATGCCTCAAGTCAAGCTGTCCGTGCCGCCAGTGACAGGATGCACCCCTTCTTCAATTGCCATTACGAGTGATCTGCCTTGATGCCAAAGAGGTCATCTGCCACGGCACCAAATGCATTTCAAGTGCTCGTTGTTTGATGTCCACCCACGCCGTCATCCACCACCAGCCCAGCTGCCTCCCAGTCCCAGGTCCATATCATCACCATGACCGAGATGACAATGATGCTTCTCAAGTGAAGCTACTACATTACACTGATGCATCCATGTACTCTGCTCTCAACGCTGCTGCAAGTGCTCTACTACCAACGCAGCCGGGACTGCTCTCTGCTTACCACCATGGCCACAGCCACTACAACGTTCTACTGTCTCCAAACTGTTACCATTCGATAGCTACGACCTTCTACATCCATTCTACTTTGCAACTATCCACTCTATATACCAATATTTACCTGTGTAGAGCAATTGAGAGTGCTCTTTGTGTGGTGACCACCCACCGCCTGCTCCTCTTCCCTCTACATCCACATCGACGACGAAGTCACTTGAGAAGTTCACATTGGTACCATCTGATAGCTACAGTCCACATCATTACAACGCAATTGACACTGTTCCTATCCTGTAGTAACCACCCACCCACCCGCCCCCCCAGCCTCCAGCCCCACCTCCCACCCACCTAGGGGGAAAATTTGCACCCCTCCGGGCGCAATTTATGAAAAACAATCTCAAGCTAACCCCAATATCCGGCGCTTGTAAAGTATCTCAGAAAAGGAAAATGCGACCGTAGTATTACAAATCCAGCTCGGTTACGTTTGAGGTAACCTTGAGTTTTGAAAAAGAGAAGGCTACGTTGGAAGTACATCAACATTTGGTACGTAGCGTACCTGTAGAGTATATCAGAGTAAGTAGATGTGAAGTGGAAGTCTGTAGCTGTCAAATGAGATCTTTTCAAGACAGTAAGTGGCATTGCGCCCGTACCGCCATGGGTGTAGGCACGGCTACGGCTGGGAGTATGGTCGGGATATGTGGCGAGGGCCGTTGGTGTGCGTGTTGGAGGTAGATTGGTCTCGATAGTGAGTAGTAGGCAATGAGAACATGAGACATTTTACACTGGGATAAGGACGTAAACGTTACGTTGACTGGGTCTGTAAAAGTTCCCTGCGTTGGTGGCGGATCTCCACAGGGCAATGGGTCAAAAAGGTGTGCGATGTTGTTGAAAGCTGTATACCGCATCACAAACTCATCTCGAGTTGGATCAGAGGGACTTGGAGTGGTGGCAGGTTGCAGAATCTGGCATCATCCCCCGGTGCAAGGCATCAACATCAACCTACCTGCATGCGCCATACAAATAAAATCAGAACCTTCAGCTGGAGCAAGCCAGATAGACGGTATCGCGAGTACTTCAAGCTCAGCCTGTAGCTGTCGCCTGAAGCCTTTTATCCGTCCAGTTTATCGAGTTGCAGCTGATATTGAAATATTCTCTATAGTCTCAGCAGCTTTGGGAACACTCCATGACTTGAAACAGCATTTCGTAGGAGAGTGAGTAGATTCGAAAAGTATCAGAGACGTTGGGCATTGCTATCCTTTGCCACACATTGAACTATGGCGTTCAAGCCAGTGCCTTTTGGATGATGACAAATTACAAAGCTTAGGATATACTCTGGGGATGTCGGGCTCATGTAGGTTCGGTCCTTTGAGTGTAGCACCTGAGGACTGATTCCATTGGAAAGGAATTCATCAAAACCTGGCAATGGCAATAGCTGTGGGCCATGATTGTTTGCTTATCATGTCCAACACAAGTACAATGAAAGCGTAGGAAAGGAGCCGAGTCATGAACTGGAAGGCGGCTTGCGGAGTAGATATTGCGGATGAGAGCCTTTGATGCACTGTGCAATGATTCCACAAGCACATTGATACAACAGCTTCTGGAAAGCTGTCGTTGCAAACAGAAGCATATCCTTTTTTGTCTTGTACTTTCCATCACAGCGGCATTTTAACAATTCACCACTTCTAAACCAAGCAAATCCAATTCTTAAAAGTAAACCCTCATCTCTCATCATCTCAACACGACTACCTCAAGTCCAATCTCACCATCTTCTCTACATAAACTTCGAATTCACTTCCAAACCCTCTTCACCACGATGCAATCATCCACCTCTCCTTCAAAACCACCAACACCAGCAAAAGAGCACCAGCCAATTCCAGACATGCTCTCCCCAAACACCAACCCACCTCCTGGCACCAGTAAATCCACCAAGCCCAAACATCGACCCTCCGCCGCCGTAGCACAACTCCTCCGCAACCCCTACTCATTCACCGTCCCCGAACTCAAGACCATCCTCCGCGCCGAAGGCAAGCCCGTCTCAGGCAACAAAACCCAGCTACTCGACCGCCTTCTGACCGCCGACGAATCCGACGACCTCATGGACAAAGACGGCAACCCCCTCCCGCCCCGAGCCATGAGTCCCAGCAACACCCACCCGCTCGACCTCATCCCGTTTGACGGTCAAGGCCTCGATCCCGCCTCTCTCATCGGACGCCGCATCTACCGCTACGAAACGGGCATGGGTTCGGGCTTCATCTTGCACACCGATCAAGGCACCGTCACCATCACGTTCACGGGCGGCGTGCCATTCTCTCGCTACGCGGACATCGCCGCCGACGATGCATTGCTCGAGGGGTTGAAATCCGTCGAACGGGTCGATGTATTGCTGGAGGGGCTCCAATCCGTCAAACGGGTTCCCGAAGCGTCGTCTGTAGGCGGTGAAGAAAGCACGCGCGGGGAGCGTGAGAAGGCGGAAAAGAAGAAAGCAGAGGGTTTGCTGATCGTCGAAGCGGCGGTTGGGCGGCGCAACTGTCCGGACAGGGGTGCGTATCGGGTCATTGGGATTCGGTGCGAGGGCATGGCGGAGATGGGGTTCGTGTTTGCGGAGGATGAGGAGCTGGAGGATATCTATGGCCCGGCGCCTAGGTTCGGGGATGTGGCTCTTGTTACGGGGTTGGGGTTTGAAAGCTAGATCATCTTCCGGGTTGTCACTGTCGTTAGGTAGATGGTGAGTTCCCGATTCAGGTAGGAGCAGCAATATCAAGTATCAGCCAGCACAGCATAGCACAGCATAGCACAACATAGCATAGCATAGCATAGCTCATCATAAGCATCCTTGACCCGTCAAAACAATCTAATTCCGAAAACTACACCTATCCTCCATTACCCATCCTGCAGGACCCTTTCCAAACCCCCCCCCCCTTCATCTTTATTGCTCCCATCTCACCACCACCACATCCACCCTCTCCAAACCCCCTTCCTCCTCACTTCAAACCCAGCTTCAACCCCCCTCCCACTGACACAATCCATCCTTCCTCACCAACCATTTCAATCCAACATTCCCCAACCCATCCACTCTCAGATCCCAAGACATTCGCTCTACGCCATAATGATGATGATAAGAGTGGGTCTTGTAAGTAAGCAGAAGTGATGGGAACCATTCTGTTTTGAGATGGTTGGGTGATTGGATATTATTCTCTATGATTACTAACAGTTGTGCGAGTGCTGGATTCTTAGTGGTGGATGTGGATGTGGATGTGGATGTGAGAGGGATATTCAGATATTGGACGTTAGATGCGCGGATTAGTGGATAGAATGGGGAAAAGGCATTGTTGGTACATGAGATAGAGGAGAGTGATTCTTTAATGAAGTTATGTGGAAGTAATGGCAGTGGTTGAGGGGAGGATGCGTAGAGAGTTATTTTTTGTCATATACGGCAAAGACGAGATGGTTGGTATAAGCAGTGATAAAATGAAGAGGCTAGATGACAAAGGCTGATCTCGGAATGATATTTGAGTGACGAAAGCATGGATGCGAGACAATGAAGCTTTATGAGATTGTGATGGAACATGAAAAATGGACCAACGCCGCAATCGTACATATATAGCTAAAAGGTAATTCTTCAAGGAGATGAAAACGCCTGTATACAGGATGCTTGCCTGAGAAGCCAAAATCCAATTTTGAGGTATTGAGAAGATCTATCGTCAGCTCATGCAGTAAGCCCTGCAGAGTCATCCTGCCGGGGCTCTCCGGCTGCTTCAAAGTGCCCGTTGACGATTCTGATCGCCTGGGACGACGAGCCAGCTGGACCCCATGTAACGTTGTGGCCTCTTCCAACCATGTAATCCACAGTCGAATTATCGTAGTCCCACTCGAAACTTACCTGATTGGGCAAAAGCTGATCGTGTAGTCGTGGTTGTTTCAGCGCTTCATGGACCGTCATATTCCGCTCAAGGACATTCAACGCAGTCTGGATGACGGTGGTGATGATACGTGATCCACCTGAAGCTCCGAGTATTGCAAACAAAGTCCCATTTGCGAATTCGGCCATGATGGGTGTGATGGATGACATTGATCGTTTGTTGGGCCGGACATAGTTTGCAGGAGAAGGATAGTATCCAAACACATTGGAGATGTTGGGTACAGAAAAGTCTGCCATTTCATCATTCATTATGACTCCCGTCTCTGGTACCATGATCCCTGAGCCGAAGAAGATGTTGACAGTGGTGGTCATGGAGATTGCCATTCCAGATGCATCTGCAGTCACAATGTGGGAAGTACCATGGTTCTCATGACTCTCGAAGCCATCTGGGTCATAATCCGAAACATTGAGCGTGTGTTTGTCGGATATCCTGCCTCTAGTTTCATCGGTGTAAGTCTGATTAAGCATTCCGGCTTCGTAAAGGGTAATACCATCCACAAAGTCCGGATCTCCCAGACTCGCTCTTTTTCCGTATCCAAACCTTATGGCTTCATCCAATCTGTGGGTGCTTAGATCTATATGTTGTCCAAAGTCTTCATATCCTTCAAGAACCTTGATAACACTCAAAGCTACTGCCCCTGAAGCAGGTGCACCGCAGCTGTAAATGCGAAAGCCTTTGTAGTTGATATCCACCGGCATCTTTGACACTGTTTTGTAGTTTGCCAAATCTTCCATGGTCATGGACCCATTGGTCTCCTTTAAAGCACCGATTGTAGCCTCGGCCACTGGGCCTTTGTAAAATGCATCTGGTCCTCCCATCGCAATGCTTTCCAAAGTATGTGCATAGCGCTTGCGGGTCATGACATCTCCCGCCCCAAGTCTTGTGCCATTCGGGGCAAAGTCTTCGGCCCATGGCTCTTTGCTGAGAAAGTCGTAGCCATAGTATTCAGTAGTAAGAGCCATGGCTTTTGCAAAGTCGCTTCCGACGATGAATCCATCCCGTGCAAGGATGATGGCCGGCTGAAGGAGGGTAGACCAAGGAAGGGAGCCGTAGTGTTGATAGATGTGGTAGAGGCCCTTGATCTCGCCAGGGATACCACTGCATATATTAGCAAGGCCTGAGGAATGCCATTGTCAACATACCTTGCTAAGCCACCAAAGATGGAACCAAGGACATTGTCCTTGAACATGTCCTGGAAAGCAGCAGCGGGCGCCGTCTCTCGGAAATCAATGGAGTCATAGCTGCCATTGGCTGATCGCACAAGGGCAAAGCCACCTCCTCCTAGTCCACTATGATGGCAACCTGAGTTCTTCAGCTTTGCTACAGTGCTTGGGGACGACTTGCTGACCAACGACGCCAGTGCACAGAGTGGTTCCTACAAGCTGTCCACCGTCAGCTTTGTCTGACAAAGGTTCGACAACCTACGGCGTCAGCAGCATTTCCGCCAGCTTTTAACAAGTCGATGCCTATCTGGCTGCATATTCCGTTCTCAGATGCGACAGCGCCGAGTCGGTCGTGACTTTGTTCTGCTTGTATGTCAAAGAAGGTCTGGAGGGGCGCAAGGGCAGCACAGGAGAAACGGAGGAAACATGACGACACAGCATACCCAAGACTCCACCAAACGCGACGAGTCATTTCATACAGAGATGCATGAAGGAAAGCAATCTTCCAGCGATAAGACAAATCAATAATATAAGGCTGAGACGCGTACCAGGGTACCTTACTCAATCCGGTGAGGCGTCTCGCATCCCTCCACCATTCAATTCTGAACTTGTAAATCTTCCTCAAGTGTACAATGTTGATGTATGTGCATATGCTACCCGCTCAGAATTCATAGTAATACTTGATTCCAATATCGGAGAGAAAAGAGACTGCAAGCGGAAAGTTACGGCGAGACGGCGATACCTATAATTCTTCAAGTATCTGGAATCGCATCTTGAGGCCACAGGGCGATGCTCAAGCTCTTCCTCCGGGGCAATGTTGACATTTGTCAGACTGTTTTTGGCATGCGCTTTTGCTGGTGCGATGTAGTGGTGCATCTTTGCCCATGCGATTTGATGGTGCGCCTTTGGTGGTGCGTCTTGTGATGCGCCCTTGATGTGCGCTTTTGATGGTGTGCCCTTGGTGGTGTGCCCTGCCTTGCGCCTTCAGCCCGGCGCTTTTATGGTAACAATTGCATCTCTACAAGGGTTTCATTATCTTCTACGAATGCATGTGAATTCTTTCATCCGTGATCTGCTGTGCTTGAGCATCTACTTGAGAATACTGAAACTTTCCTTCAACCCTACAAAACATGTTGTTTCGAAAAAAGGAGATACGATGGAATGCAGGGTTTGGCTTGTTCAATGAGGATTTGCGCTGCGGGTCTCGATGTTTGTTCTACAGCGATTGTCACGTGATGATAGATAAACGCAGTGATTTGATCTTTTGAACCGCGTTGTTCTGGGATAGGTTTTTCAATCGCATCTAATTTCGTCTCTGCGACTTTTTGTCCTAATGATTCCTAAAGCTCCTTGAAAAGACAACATCTGATTCAGAATGCAACTAGCTTCTCAATCTGCAGTATACAATTTCAGACGACTGGATCGAGAGTTGTGGCTGATTGCTCAAGAGGAGATTTGATATTCGCGTTCTCTTTGGAAAGTGTAGAGAATGGAATATGGAATGAAGGATGATTTGTAAAAGGTAAGAAAAGGGTGAGTAACTCATCAGGTCAAGATATATCTTCCGATTGAAATGTTGCAGGCCACATCAACTTGGGCTTGAGTGGCAAGGAAGATGAGCGATAGCAACCGTGGCGGATGGTGTGGATGAGGGCTGGTTCCTTGACAGAGTTTCGTTATACGCAAGTGTTGGAGTTTGAGTCGTCATAGGTATTGGGAGGAACGTTGCAGTGGTAAGCATGGATGAGTTCAAGGGAGATTGTTGTTCCGCATTCTGACATGTTCAAATATCTCACCGTTTGTGAGGGAGCTTGAATGATATTTGTTCCGCGGTAGGGTAGAATCAATCAGGCAGGATACAGTCTTGACATTGATATCAAGGTCCCCTCGGCCGCTTGTTTTCCTTTGTTTTTCCATACAATCCTCGCCCACGCATCGAGAACATTCGCCTTGTTTATTATATTGATGACAATCCGAAGACCCCTAATTAGGGTGCGTCACGGGCATTCCAAATTCACCCCAACTTCCTTGCCGGGTTCCACCTGCCGCACACCCCTATGACCTCACTTGTCAGATTGGAAAGGGGCACGGACTTAGGTGTTAGCGTGCCTCTGTTTCTCATAAATTGCGCCCGGAGGGGTGCAAAATTACCCCTAGGTGGGTGGGAGGTGGGGCTGGAGGCTGGGGGGGCGGGTGGGTGGGTGGTAACTACAGGAAAGGAACAGTGTCAATTGCGTTGTAATGAAGTAGACTGTACGAATAGAATGGTACCAAGTTTAACTTCTCAAGTGACCATGTTGTCGATGTGGATGTAGAGGGAAATGAATGCGTACGGTCGGTGTGGATGAGGAGCAGGCGATGGGCGGTCTTCAGCAGAGAACAGTCACAGTTGAATTGCAGTAGAGCTACTCTATAACAAGCGCATTCTGAAGGTCATAAGTGACCTTTTGGTCGTTGTCGCCAGAGGGTGGGAGGTGGGCTAGGCAGATGATCCTCTGCTAAAGGCTTCAACTCAAACGAAGTCTGCTGCAGCTACCTCCACGGACGCACTCAAGGAAAAGTCTATGCAGCCAAGAATCTTCCTTAGCAGACAGCTTACACCAGCAGAGACCCACGAAGTCTGCCGCAGCTACCTCCATGAACGCACCCAAGCTGAAGTCTATGCAGCCAATACTCTTTTTTAGCAGGCAGATTACACCTGCAGCTGCCGCAGCTACTTTCATGGACGCACCCAAGCAAAAGCCTATGCAGTCAATACTCTTACTTGTCAGGCAGCTTACACCAGCAGAGACCCGGTACTGGCCGAGCGAGTTGGAAATGACTGGCACAATATGGGTAGTCAAGAAGATCCGCCATCTGATCGACATCTACCTGGCCGACCGAGTCAGAATGGCTGGCATAGTAAAGGTGGTCAAGAACATCCGCCATCTGATCGACATCTACCTGGCCCACCGAGTTGGAATGGCTGGCATAGTATACGTAGTCAAGATGATCCGCCATCTGATCGAAGCATCTACCAAGGTCACCATATCTACACTGACCACTCCGCGACTATCGGTATCGTGGGCCAGAGTAGCATATACCACGTCTACCGAAAAACTCAACCTCCGACTCATACGTGCTTCAGAGTACTTGCAACGTTTTCGTATCCAGTCAAGGTACAAACCTGGCAAGGACAACATAATACCTGACGCTGTCACGACTAGCCAATCACACCTCAGATGGATATGAAGCAGAACCCTGGATCCTCAACGCCGTCGACTCCTTTCCTGTTAGCGTCATCTTCATTAGCGAAGCCTTCGCGATCAAGTACCAAAGGGCTATCAGGATGAACCGCGATGGACTAGGGTCATGGCTACGGTCAAGGCCAATGCAGGGCTAGGAGACAATGCTGCTAGACTACCATACAAGCTAATCAATGACCTAGTCTATTTTGATGATCCCGAAAGAGGAATGCGATCATGTGTGCCAACAAGGACCTTGGAGCATGAGGTTTTCAAGCTCGCTCATGATGAGATGGGACACCCTGGCTATGCCCGACCCATGAAAAGTTGACTCGTGAAACCATTTTGAAGGTGCAAAGTGACCTTGCGACCGTGCCGGGGGTAACTGACCTTGCGACCGTGTCGCCGTGGATGTAGGCAGAAGTGGATGCATACGATCGGGGTGAATGGGAGCATACGATTAAGGTGGATGGGAGCATACGGTCGAAGTGAATGAGAGACATACGACCGGGGTGGATGGGAGCATACGGTCGGAATGAATGGGAGCATACGGTCGGAATGAATGAAAGCATACGATCGGGGTGATAAGAAGCATACAATCGAGGTGGATGGGAGCATACGATCGGAGTGGATGGAAGCATACGGTCGGAGTGGATGGAAGCATACGGTCGGAGTGGATGGAAGCATACGGTCGGAGTGGATGGAAGCATACGGTCGGAGTGGATGGAAGCATACGGTCGGAGTGGATGGAAGCATACGGTCGGAGTGGATGGGAGCATACAATCGAGGTGGATGGGAACATACGGTCGGGGTGGATGGGAGCATACGATCGGAGTGGATGGAAGCATACGGTCGGAGACGATGGAAGGAAACGATCGGGGTGATAAGAAGCATACAATCGAGGTGGATGGGAGCATACGATCGAGGTGGATGAGGAGCATACGGTCGAGGTGGATAGGAGCATACGGTCGGGATGAATGAAAGCATACGGTCGGGGTGATAAGAAGCATACGATCGGGGTGATAAGAGCATACGATCGAGGTGGATGAGGAGCATACGGTCGAGGTGGATGAGGGTTTTGGAAGTAGGTGGATTATACGTCTTATCTCAACAGGTGCGGTGGTTGAATGATGCGAAGTTTATAAGATCTATCTGATATGTTCGTGAATATAAAATCAAACGATTAATAAAAGATTAAATTTATTTAGTACTTTCTTTCATCAATCATAATTAATGCATACGCTTAAACTTATTCAATTCAGTTATATTTTCTTTAATTAATTATAATTAATAAATACGCTCAAAATTTATTTAATTTAATTTTAGATTTTATTTCTTTATTTCTTTCATTTGTTTATAATTCAATTTTTTTTTTTCATTTCTTTATTTTACTTACTTTCAAATAATTAAATTCTTTTTTTATACGTTTTATAATTTTTTTATCTTCGACATTTAATCTTTAAATTCCTTATTTTTAACGACTTATATATTATTATTAAATTTGCATTTAACGTTTAAGTTTAGCTTTTATAATTTAATGTGAAGTAAAGTTTTAAAAAAACGAATTGTTTAAAATATCGACTTTCGCTTTAATATTTATAAATAAATTTATCTTATAATGAATTTTCGATATGTTTCTTTAAAATATAATTTTAATGTTTATAAATTAATTTATTTTATAATGAAATTTTCGATATATTTTCATTAAATATAAATTTAATATTTATAAATCAATTTGCTTTATAATAAAGTTTTCGACTTTTTTTTAAATAAAACTTTGATGTTTGTGAAATAATTCACATTTAAATAAATCTTCGTTATAATATTTATAAATTAATCTATTTTATAATAAAGTGTTTTTTTTTTTTTTAAATAATTAATAATCGATGTCGCCGATTACGAAATATAGTTATCAAAAAATCAAAATGATATTAAATGCTTATATTTTTCGATACAAATTAAATATTAATTATAAAAATATTTATATACTATAAAGCTTATATTTATAAATAATGTTAAAACGTTAAACTTAATCGAATCGTGTATTAAGAAACGCAATTAAAATTATAATAAAAGTCGATATTAAAAAAAGTTTTCTCATTAAAAGTATTATTCTTTAACTTATATCTTAATTCGATCGTTTTGTTAAAGGGAAAATTACATTATACGTTTTTTTTTATCTTATTTATATCGTTTTCACATTTATATTAAGCTTTTCTTTCGATCGTTTACTTTTAATTTTATTTTATCACAATTCTCGCGCACTTAACGAAAGTATTCGCTTTATTTTATATCTTAATAATAAATCGAAAAGCTTTAATTTATGTATTTAAACACTTTCTCATTTTTCTTAATGTATGAAAAATCTTTGAAGCTATCTCTCGACTCGCAATTTCAAAATTATTTAAAATTAAAGTAATCGTCTTTTACGTAGCATTTACGATCAAATTTCTCAACGAAATACCATTAAGCAAACATTTACGACTCCTGTTTTCCAACCATGCGACCCATTCTTCCTACGCTCGAATCAACACGACCAATTGTTCAATCATCTGCATTTATCAAACCATCGATAAAATCGTATTTGTTGCGTCACGTCGGTGAAACTACATACTTTATAGATAAGACGAAATACCCGTAGGACGAACACTTCCTCATGGGTACCCGTTATGCTTATGAGTCTTCGGCATGTCCCTGTATATTAAAATCAATTGCTACTGCATACTTTTACTTCCTTATCCTCTGTACTGGCGGGTTAGGCGATTGCGTTTTCGGATTAAAGAAGGTTAGGGTGGGGCCGTCCGCCTAGGATCCCCCCGGGTAGGGTCGCCGAAGGCATTAGGGGTTAGGTTAGGGTTAGTGTTAGGGTTAGATATG
>WOGZ01000365.1:0-30308 GCA_009733775.1 Alectoria sarmentosa
AACATTTTGTCAACAATTTTTGATTTGTCAACAAATTGTTTTTATTCTCAAATAGTTATTAACTTGTTTATAAATAGGGTATCTCCCTCAAGGTATCATCTTTTTTTTATGATTTGAGAAAAACACTTTTTTTATGTATTTGTTATAAGTTTTTAATCGACGTTTATTATTCAATTGTTTATAAAAAGATATCATTAAATTAAAGTTTATTTTCGAGTTTAACGTTGCAAAAAGTATTCTTATCACAATTTATTAATTTTAAGATTTTATTAAATCTGAGTTTTCATCAACTGCTTTTATTGAAAAAGAAATTCGATTTGTTATTAATTTCATTATAAAATATATTCAACGTTCGATTGAGCTCGAGCAATAAAAAGATATTTTAATAAAAAAAATTCGGGCTCGTTTATGATCGAAATTTGTTTAAACATTTATGTGATTATCGAATTGGATAATAAATAAATCCTTTTTGAAAGTTTTTATTAAGAAATTCAATAAAAACATCGAAGACGTAATTCGACATTTTAGATCATCTCCAAAATTGAAATAAAAAAGTCATTCGAAATAGGAAAGTTATTTGGAGTAGGAAAGCAATTCGGAACAAAAAAGCAATTCGAAGAAAAAACTTTATTCATTTTTCTCATCGATTTCAAAAAAGAAATAATTCATTATTTTAAAAGAATTATCGAAAAATGATGATATCAAATCGACAATCGAGCAATTGATAAACATATCAAATAACGTTGTTTAAAACGTCGATAATATTCATAACGTTGACAAATTAAATTCTTTTCAATTTATTATCACATCAAAATCAATATCATTCGTTAACAATTTTTCTCTCATTAAAAGCGATTTCATTGATTTTACGAAATCGTTATTTAATTCATTATTAATATTAAGAAAATCGTTTATTCTCATTAATTTTCAAAATAATTTTTTATTTCATTCATTTGTTGAATTATAACCTTTTTTAAAAAATAATTAAAGAAATTTTCAATTTATATTTAAAAGATATCAATCGTCTCGCTCGCTTTTTTCACATCAAAAATCATTTCGATATTTATCAAAAGTTTTCAAAAGAGATTAATTGACATAAAAATTGACGGAAAAATCAATTTTTATAAAGTTTAACACGATTATTATCAATTCGTTTTTGTTTATAAATAAAAATTCGATAACATTAAAGTCGACATTTATGAGTGATTAAACATATTTTCAATTTGATAAAAATTTTCGTGTTTTCATCAAAGACGAGCTTAAAATTATATTTATATTAATTCAATTATAAAATTCGTCGAAAAAACGTGAAAAACAAAATAAATTTGACGATTTAAAGTCGTTTAATAATGTTATCAATATTATCGATGATAATAATCAATTACGATTTAATGTTTAAAATCTCGGATTTTTTCATTTTGACGTTTCAGAGTTATATAATTTTAAATATGTGATTTATAATTATAAAAAATCATTTTTAAAAAGATTTACATTTTTAATAAACGTATTTATAATTATGTTTTGTTTATCAACGAGGTTATTGTTAAAAAAAATCTTTTTTTTTGTTTTCGAGATTTAATATTAAATTAATATCTCGAAAAGATCGACGATTTCAAATAAAGAGCTTTTAAAAATATGATATTAATCGATTTTATCGATTAATTAACATTGCGATTCAAGATAAATATAATTAAGATAATGAACAAATTGCATATCGAGAAATATTCTTTTAAAAACGTTATCAAAAAACGTGATTTTTAAGAATATTTATAAAATATTTAATTATACGTTACGATATCAAGCGTAAATGATTATTACGTTTATTTGATGTGAATATAATAAAATCTTAACATCGAAATTCGATCGATGATGTTAATGTCGACGTTTATTATAATTATATAAACGTTTATAAAAAAATTGAAAACAAAAAGAAATTTATAAAAAATCATAAACGAGCGTTGACGAATTAATCGTTCGAGATAAATCGATAATGTACAATTCAAATAACAAAATCAAAATTAATATAATAAATCTCGATAGCAAAATTTCAATATTAATAAATCTTTTCTTTATCAAAATGAAGTTAATCGTTTATAATATTAATTTCAACAATTTAATCGATTATATTATTAATATAATAATCGTTAAAAAACATATTAATTATATTAAAATGAATATGTTAATCGAGAAGAATATTCATTTTCTTTTTTATAAAAGAAATTTCAAAATTAATTGTAAATTATCGTTTCTCAAAATAAATCATTAACAATTACAATTTTAATAATCGATGTTATTCAATTGACGAAGATTTCTCAACAATTTAATTATTTTTTTCGTTAATTAAATAATAATAAAGGTAATTCGAATTATCGAGACGATTCGAATTATCGAGAAAATCGTAATTTTTTTTTTCGGGAAAAAGAAAATTAGTTTGATAACAATTCGAAATAACGATATTAATAAGATGTCAATTATGCTTCTTTTTAATCGACGATCGTTTATTATGAAAATTTTCAAGATTTATATTCAAAAAACGATTATGAAACATATTAATTTGATGAATTTTAAAACGAGGAATTCGATTTTATTTCGAATAATTTTGAGTATTATGTCAATGTCGATGATGAATTATTAATATTTATAAATCAATTTGAGAACGATAAGAAGAACGTCAATATCGATGTTAATGTTCATTATACGTCGATGAATTATTTTAATTCGTATTTTGTGAAATTACGATTAATGAAATTTAAAACGTATCGAAAATGTAAAGAAAGTTTTTTTTCGAGAAATAAATTATATATTTATTTTAAAGCTTATAAAAAAAAGGTCAAGAACATCAATAAAATCGTTTTTAATATAAAAATCGCATTTATCATTTTCGTCACGAAGATTATGATAATTTTTGTTAATAATAATGAAATCATTAATAACAAACAAAAAAAGATCGAAGAAACGATATATTTCGTAAATTTCGAATGTTTTATCATTAAATCAATATCGAAAAAGATATCAAATACAAAATTCGTTTTTAAAAAATGACATTTCGTTATTTTAATAATGTTTTTTATTTTGCGAGAAATTAAAATCATCATATGCGTGAATTCAAAATACATTATGTCGTTGATTAATAAAAAATTCTTAAAAGAAATTTTATTAAATGTTTTAATTAAAAGAATTAAAATGAGCATCAACATTAAAGAAATCGATATTTTTAAACATATGATCAATGATTATTGTCTTTTCGATTTATACATTTTTAACACATTCAATAATTAATGATTAATAATTTATATACATAAAAAAATGTATATTGTTGATGATTTCAAAGCAAAGATGCTTTTAAAAACGAATATTTTAAATTTAAAACGTATAAATATTAACGTTGACGAGAAAAAGTTATTAATTAGAAATTATAATGATTTAATAATGAATATTCAAATTAAGATTAAAGATAACGTTGACGTATAACGAATAATACGCAATCAAAAGAAAATTGCGATCTTTTTTAAATCGATAATAAGGATATTTGTCGAATTACGTATTTTAACGCTTTTATCAAATAAAGATTATTTATTCGAATTTAATCATATGAGAATTTATGTTCATATAATGAATATCGAGATTTTTTTTATTTATATTAAAAACGATGTTAATATTATTAAAATCGTATTTTGATATTTTAATTTAAACATTATTGTTGAATATAACGTCGATTCATATTTCGTTATTTATTTAAATGATTATAATTTGATAACGGAAAATCGAAAATTGAAAATTAACGCGTTAAAAAATAATTTCGATATTAAAATAAATAATAATATTTTAATGTATGATATCGAAAAATAAATTATTAATTTGAAGATCTTGATAATCGAATACGTCGATATTTAAAAAAATATCGATGAGATTATAAACGTTTTAAAAAATGATCTTATAAAAATCAATTTGAACATCGATTAAAATTTCACGTCGATTTTTAAATTCGTTTAAAAATTTTATTCGTTTGACGCGATAAACAAAGAAATAATTGATAAAAAATTCGATAAATTATATGCGCAAGATAAAATGAGATGAATAACGAATTTTTTTTTTTTTTTTTAATTTGTGTTTGTGATTTAAAAAACGATACTCGAAGGGTCGGAAAAGTTGTTAAAAAAAAATCAAGAGTAATTGTGAATATTCGTGAATTTAATCGAATTATTATTACGGATTTTTATTTATTATCGTTATAAAACGATATGATTAATTTGTTGTAAGATATGAAATGCATTAATATTCTCGATGATTTGTTTTTCTTTTTTCAATTTGACGTTTGATTCGAAAATTAATATAAACAAATGATCGTTTTTTATCGAAAATTCGAATATTTCAAAATCGTTGCAATGAATTTTAAGAGTTCGTTATTATATATATAACGTATTATAAATAAAGAATTAAAATTTTTCAAGAATTTCGTTAAAGCTTATGTCGACGATTTGATAATATTTTCAAAAAATTTCGAATTGCATGTTGAGCATCTTCGTAAGTTTTTTTAATTATTAAAAAAGTTAAAAATTATCATTAATTTAAAAAAGACATTTTTGAATTATTTAAACGTTATTTTTTTCGAATAAAAGATCGACATTTTCGAATTATTTACGATAAAAAAACGAATTGAAATTTTGACGAATATTAAATTCTTTATCGATTTCGAAATTTTAAAACATTATTTCAAATTGATGAAATAAATGAAAATCAAAATTGCGTATTATACGCAAAAGGCGAAATCTTTTCAACGAAAAAAGATTTTTTTATTAAAAAAATCATTTATCGTTAAAAAACAGAAACGGCGAGGGTTTATCAAAAAAATCTTTATCGATAAAAAATAATTGCTATTTGACTCCTTTCGCTTGTTATAAGATTTTTTTTTTATCGAATTTTTTAATACATTTTAATCGAGAATGGCGAATTTATATCGATATCGACGTTTTTAAAAAACGCGATTTCGACGTTTATGTGTATCATGTCAAAAATAATTTCGAAAACAATGATTTTTTTAAAAGCGATATTATATCAATTTTTTTTTTAAGTCGTTAAATAACGTCGAATTTCATTATTGATTAATCGAATTGAAGGTTATTAGATTAATTTGAATAATTCGCAAAATTAGGTATTATATTAATAATTCGTTATATATCATAATCGTGTATACGAATCATTTAATAACAATTAACATTATTAAATAAATCAATTTGATATCATTTTCGATAAACAAATTGAATTTACGTTTGATAAAAACATTATAATATTTATTATAATTTAAATTTGATATTCATTATAAATTTGATAAATAATACATAATATCGAATATCCTTTTTAAATTCATGAATGAATCGACACTCGAAAAAAATATGTTAATTTCGAAAAAAAACATTCTTAATGAGATATTTATTCTTAATGAATTTTTAATAAAGATGTTAAAAGAATTTAAGACGAAAATTTAAGCTTTTTATATCAAAAATAAGAAATAAATCAAAATATGAAAAATGTTAAAAGACGAGAATTCAATTTTTAATATTCAATTTCATTTTATCGACGATTTGTTATATTTCACGGATTTTTTTGATAAAATGCGATTTTATTTATTCAAGAAGTTTGAAAAGGAGATTTTTCAATAAATATATAATAAAAATATACATATCGAATTCAATAAAACGTATAAAATAATTATAAATAATTATTTCTTTAAAAAACTTACTCGTCGATTTCATCGTTATATTCATCATTATCATAAATGCAACATTAATTAAACAAAACGTTATGCGAAATACGATTCATTTATCTTTATAATCGAATCGTCAATATCGTATCACATAATTATTATTGATTTCATATTAACATTATCAAAAATAACAAAAAAAATAAACATTATCATATTAATAATTTATAAGTTTTTCAAAAAAATTATTTTTATTTTTAATAAAGACATCTTTTTAACGAAGAATTAAATCGAAATCTTTTTGAATGAAATTATCGATTGAGATTTATCGATAACATTTATTTTTAATCGCGATAAAAAATTCATGTTCATTTTTTGAAAATTCATTTTTAAAAAATTAAACGTTAACTTTTTAATCAATATTATATATCATTTATAAATCGATGATTAATTAAAAAGAATCAATTAAATAATCGAAATTGTTTTACGTTATTGATTAATAAATAACCTCATCGTCGATTAAATAAAATATTTATCACGTTTATATGATATATTTAATAATTTATCGAGCTCGATTATAAAATTAAATGTAAACGAAATCGTTTATAATTATCATTTTCGCGATATTTTTTTATTATTAATTTCAAATTAAATTCGAAATAACGAGTTTTTATTAAAACAATTTATTAATGTTAAAGACGTTGAAAAAATAATCGTTTGAATTAACGTTAAAACGAAAGTTATTTATAATGTTTATTATCGATCAATTTCTTTTAATGAAAATAAAAAGGTTTTTTTGAAATTTCATTATGAATATAATTTGTTTAGAATTTTCAATTTTAAGTTTGTTAATCAAAAAGTAGACCCGTTTAAAGTTTTTTAAAAAATTGATAATTTAACATATAAAATAAACGTATCGATTTATTAACAAATTTATTTCGTTATATTAATTACGCAATTCGAATTAACGTTTAAAAACGAAAATTCATATAATCGCTTTGCTCGATTTAATTATTTATTGATAATCATCGAATTTAATGAAAAATGATATGAATATATCATAAAAAAGTTGATTAATAAATGTCAACGTCGTTATAAAATAAAGAAATCGATAATTGAATATTTTGTATGATGATTAAAATGAGAATTAAAATTCGATTAATGATATAAAAATGATTTATTAAAAAATGTAAAAAATTTGATCGACGGATATAAAAAAATTCACACATTCGAGTAACAAATTTCAAAACGTGATTGATCAAAAAAAAATATCAAATTTGTGATAATTTTAATTAATATATTTTTATAACAACGTATAAAACGTGACAGATTTAAAAAAATCATTAATGCTTTTAATGTTAATTATGATAATTTTTGATCGTGATTAACATGCTCATTTATGCAAAATGAAAATGTTAAATTATCGTTTTAAGACATTAAAATAAATGCTCATCATTTGATCACGAGTATATTTATTAAAAATAAGTTTATAATTAATTAACGCGACAAATAATCGTATTAAAACGAAAATAAAACTTGACGCAAGATTTTATATTATCGATTTATTTTTTTAATATCAAATATTTCATAATTATTGCTCACTTTATTATTTTTATTTAATAATTATTTTATTTATTAATTTAATCACGATGAATTTTATTAACATTAATAAAAAGTTGATTAAATCGAAAAAGCAAAAAGAATAATTATTCGTTACATAATTTATTAAAAAAATTATCGAATTAATGATTATTTTAATCGATAATATTCGAAATATAATGAATAATAATATCGTTTCAAAATTAATATCGAAAAAACATTTAATAATAAATAAGAAAAGATATTAAACGTGAAAATGAAAGAATTGAAATTACCTTGAGGGAGATATTCTATTTATAAACAAGTTGATAACTATTTAAGAATAAAAACAATTTGTTGACAAATCAAAAATTGTTGATAAAATGTTGAAAAATTATTAACGCATTGTTGACAGATTATTGACATTAACAATTTGTTATTGAGAAATTGTTGGAAAATTGTTGACAAATTGTTGATTAAAGTTTTAATTGTTGACGCGTTGTTGTTATTGTCGCGTTTTTAACTTTTTGTCAAAGCGCGATTTATATCCGATAAGGTTCTCGTAAGGTATCGTAAAAAAACATACGTATGTATAAGATCTTATTTTCGTCGATTTAAAAAAAATAAATATCTCATTAATATTGAATTGATTTATAAAGAAATTTAAATTTAAGAATATAAAGAATTATCTCTTTATCGAAACATTATTGTTTTATTGTTTTATTTATAAAATAGGTAATAAAGGCGCAAATCTCGCAACGAGAAAAAAATAAACGATAATTAAAAGTCTTTCAAATAATTAAACACATTATTATGAATAAAATGAATATGAATTTGATAATAAACGAATTTGAGCGCGATGAGAATAAAAACATTGTGTATATGCAATTATATCGTTTATATAATAATAAAAAAATTGAACGAATGAAATTAATCAATTTAAATTTTTAAAAGATCGAAAAAAAAGGTAAAATTTTATAAATTTAAAAAAAAAAATTTGTTTTATTTACGAAAAGGAAACATTTTGTTATTTATGTATAACGAATAACGATTTATATATATCGTTATTTTTACAATTTGCGTTAATAAAGCAAATTCTTATTAAACGTTTTAATTCAATTATTAATTAAATAAACGAATCTTTGAATCGCTTATCATTATCATCGATTTCGATATTTCTTAATAAATCTTCGATTTTAATTATTCTCATCGAATCGATCTTTGTCTTATTATCAATTAAAACGAAATTTCGTTTTATTAATAAAATCGCATTAATAATTATAATAAAAAACACGTCAAACGTTATATAAAAATTAAAAAACTTGCGAAATCAATTTAAATCATTTTTGTTAAAGATTATATCATTAAAGCTTGCGACTTCGATAAAGCAACTATTTCAAATAACGTTAATAAACATTTAAATCAAAATTAAAAATAAATTAACGTTTTTGATAAAAGAGACGAGAAAAACGAAAACAATGATTAAGTAATATCGTTGTTTTTTCGATAATCAAATATATCGAATTTAATAATATGATAATATAAAAATTGATTGTTATTAATAAACATATTTACATAATTTTAAATCAAGACGTCAATTTAAATAAGTTATTAAATGAAATATAATTGCAAATTTATAAAAACAAATTTAAGATTTTCAAAGACGTTTTGCGAGCATATACAAGAATAATTAATAATATTATAATTGAAAACGCGAATAATAATAATGTCATTAAAAATTAAATCATCAAGATTTTCATTAAAAAAAAGCTTTTTAATTTATCGAAAAAGTTTAAATTTGATTTTTATTACACATATTGATATATTATATTATAATTTTTCGCGAATTTAAATGTCGAAGATAATTGAATGAAAACGATTTATATCAAATATAAAGAAATCGATTTTATTAAAAAAGATCGAATTAAGATTCATAAAAGAAAAATGTTCGATGATAAAATCAAAATCGAATTTCAAAAATTTCACGTTTATCATGAATTTGATAAAACATTTATAATTAATATAATTGAAATCAAAAAATCATACGCGTTTATAACAAATTTTGATTAATAAAATAATGTTTTATATACGTCGATGAAGTATAAACGTATAATCGACGTTGATAAACAGATCAATTTAGATGTGAATCAACATAATAAAATTAATTACGCGTTATCAAAGCGTGTTAAACGATTTCGTTAATTAACATTAAAAATGAAAAAGGATAACGCGATAATCGAATAATATTACGAATTCAACGTTATATCGTATCGTTCGATAATCGAAAAATGTATTAATATTATCGATAATAATAAAAACGATAACGATAACGATTAAAAGACATATAAGCTCAATTTTCGAAAAAAAAAAATAAGATTGAAAATAATTTACGCAAACAATTTGCATATTCGTTTAAAAAAAAGATCATTAAAATGAATATTCGCGTTAAAATAAATATCGTCATCGAATCGATCGTCGCATTCGATATAAAAGTCATTTTTAAATAATGTAAGATCTTAAAAAAAGACGACGCGAAAATCATAATGAGATATAACGATAAGATTAACTCAATCGATTCAAAATTATATATCGATTTAATTCATTATATTATCGATTCAATTTCATCTCATCGACGATTTATTTTCGAATTTTCATTCAATTTTTGTTTTAAAAATGAATTTCTTTTTAAATTATAATCTCTTTTTAAATTAAAATCTTTAATCTTTAATCGAATAAATCAAATTAATCAAGTTGAATTTGATTAAAAATATAAATATTTAATAAAAAAACCTTTTTCGACGTTCGATATTATTATCAATAAATCAAAACGTGATCATTCATTATATCGTTATTCGTTTACGTTTACGTTTACGTTTATAAATCATAAACGCAAGTTTGATTAAATAAAGGTCGTCGAATAATTTGAAATTATCAAACTATTAAACTTATTGCGTTATTATTCGTTTACGTTTACGTCGTTAACGAATATCGATATAAACGATAATATGAAAAACGTTTTTGATTTCGAATCTTAGGAAATCGCGGACGTTGATAAATTAATGATCTTTGATAAGGTCATTTGAGGGTTGTCAAATAAAAGATCTCGGATATAATTAAACACGCAAACATCATGAAGGTAGTAAATAGTTATCGAAATACGCAAACATTATGAGAGTAACAAATAATTATCAAAACACATAAGCATCATGAGGGCAGCAAATAATTATCGTTTTTCGTCGAAAAGCATCATGAAAGCATGATGCATTGTTTGTTATTCGTTAATTGTTAAAAGAATCGTCATGTTGTTATGTTGTTAAGTTTATTGTATTTGTTTAATAGACGATATTTTGTTAAGTTTATGATTTGATAAAAAGTTGATAGATAATCAATTTTCATAAAAGAATCGATTAATTTATAATCATTTAAAATATGACCTTTCTGATGTATCACATTATCGATATTATTGTGTCGTTAATTATAAGCATATCGTTTATCATGAGCTTGGCAAGCATCTTATAATTAATTAATCGTATTTTCAATAGCAATACATCGATCGCAATTTATATACACTCTATCGACCACTATTATTAAATATCAATTTCTTAAAACGATTCTCATAAATCTTGCAGTCGATCGCATGCATATATATACATATGCAATTCGAAATATTTCATTCAATCGAAAAATTTACCCTCATATATATTTATCGATTATATGTCACTCGATTTTTGATATGCATTAAATGATCTGTAAATAAATTTGTCAAAAAACGATTTTTCGTTAAAAAGTGAAATTTTTTATATAAAACATCGTGACGAATATGTTCAAAAGAACATAATCGTTTTCAAAAAAAAAATTTCGATTTCCCTTTTCGAATTTTCACTATTTCTACCCAATTTTGAATATCGCGAATTTTAAATTTTAAATTTTATATTTGAATGATTATAAAGCGTTTTCGATTACTTTTTTCGAAAATTTTCGACTTTTTCGACTTTCACTCTTTTTATTCGACGTTTAAATTATATAACATCTCGAATGAAAAAAATAAAGAGGATGATTCAAACACTTTGATTTTTCGAACTGCAATGCGATTATATAAAAATGTTAAAATGTGTCAATTATCAAACATGAAAGGTTTGTCGAAACAAAGAAGATTTGCCGAGACTTAACACATTTTATATTTAAATGCTTTGTTGCAAACTTCTTAATCAATCAAATGTTTTACTTACTTTTAATATAATGATAATGATAATAATAATAACGATAATGATGTTTAAAAGTATAAATATAATATCTTGAGGGAGATATCCTATTTATAAACAAGTTGATAACTATTTGAGAATAAAAACAATTTGTTGACAAATCAAAAATTGTTGACAAAATGTTGAAAAATTGTTGACGCATTGTTGACAGATTGTTGACATTAACAATTTGTTATTGAGAAATTGTTGGAAAATTGTTGACAAATTGTTAATTAAAGTTTTAATTGTTGACGCGTTGTTGTTATTGTCGCGTTTTTAACTTTTTGTCAAAGCGCGATTTATATTCGATAAGGTTCTCGTAAAATAGTTATAATAACGTTTAAAAGCACTTGAAAACATTTAAAAATTATGTTTTTAAAGAATTCTCGTGAATAATTAAACAAATTTAACGATAACGATTTATTTAATAACGACATAATTCTCAAATTTGAATCGCATATAAATATAAATCTTTCGAAAAGAAATTCGTAAAGTTTATAATTATAAGTGCAATAGCGACAAATCAATTTTAAATTAAATCTTGATAAATTGAAATCTTTTTCGCACGAAACGTTAAGATTAATATTTGAAATTATGTGAAAATATGATATAAAACACTTAGTTGTATTAATTTAAAAGTGTTACGAAGGAAAATGCGATCTAAGTTATAAACGTATACGCTCATTATATAACCTTATCATATAATTTAAATTTCGATATTCTTTTTCGCATGTATATTTTTAAAAAAAACGAACATTAAATAAATAAGATAAGTCGAGCGTCGAATAATTATAATGAATTTAACGTCGAATAATTAATATAAAATCATTTTTATATATTTTCTTTACCTTTTATGCGTCTCATAAAAATCCGAATTTTAAACACGAGATTCGAAACTCGCGATGTTCAAAATCGGATAAAAACAATGAAATTTCGAAAAAGGATGCCCCCTCTCCATGAATCACCCCTATTTCATAAACCACCCCTATCCTTTATACACCACCCCCCCCTCATAAACATCCGAATTTCAAAAACGAAATTCGAAACTCGCGATGTTCAAAGCCGGATAAAAAAAGTGAAAATCGAAAATCTGAAAACGATTATGTCCTTTTGAACATATCCGTCACGGTGTCATATAAAAAAAATTCCACTTTTTGACGAAAAATCGTTTTTTGACAAATTTATTTTCAGTTCACTTAATGCACATCCAAAATCGAACGATATATAATCGATGAATATATATGAGGGTAAATTTTTCGATTGAACGAAATATTTCGAATTGTATATATATATATATATATATATATATATGCGATCGGCTGCAAGATTTATGAGAGTTGTTTTAAAGTATTAATGCTTGATAATAATGATTAATAACGTATATGCGAACGATATATAATAACGATATTCATGATAATAATAACGATAATAACGTTTAAGAGTATAAATATAATAATCTTAAAGGCATAAGTATAATAATTTCAAAAGATTTTTATAATAACCTTAATGAGAATATTCAAAACGATTAACGAAAAGACGACGATAACGATTTTTTGAATGACGTCGCAGATCTCAAATTTGAATCGAACATAAATATAGGTGTTTCGAAAAGAAATTCGTAAATTTTGTGATTACAATTGCAATAACGATGAATTGACTCTTGATATAATAATAATATAACGAAATTTTGACACGTTAAAATTAATATTAAAATTTTACGAATAATTTCGATCTCGATCGATCATTCGATCGATTATTCAAAATATAAAAATTAATGAAATCGCTTTTTTGAAATTGAGGGCGTTAAATAATAATAACAAAACGATTTAAACGTTTTCTTTAAAATAACGATTCAAATAATCTTAAATAAATAATGTGAAATTATTTTCATTTTAAGGGCATCGCGAAAAACAATAAATTTATCAAAACATAAGATTTTGATAAAATTATTAATCATTTGTTTGTTAATAAAAACATATTAAACATTTATAATATCATCATTAACTTTTTCGCGCATAAAATGATGAATGATGTTAATGTGTTTAATGTAAATATAAAATTGAATGTTCTTTACGAAGACGATTGCGTTTTAATTATTTTCAAAAATTATTATAATCTTAAAATTCGAATTATTAAATCGTAAAAATTAATTGAGAAATTTTTTTAATTAAATAATTTTTTTAATAATTTACGTTTGATCGATACATTTTATTTTATAAATGAATAATATTATAATGATTTAACGTTTGCTTGATTAATTAATAACGTCATTATTTAAATTAAATAAATAATCGAAAATAAATTTTTGAATTAAGTCTTCAATTCAATTGAAATTAATATAATCGAATAAATTCTTTAAAAAGCCTTTATACACGAATTCGTAATGTATTATATTTTTAAAATATCGAAAGATTCGAATAATCGCATTTTAATGCGCTGAAATAAAATTAATTAAATATCGATTAATTAAAAAAATAATATAAACGATATCGAGACGAGTTTTCAACATAATATATATAAAAAAATTTATAATAAATTAATACTTTTCACGAAGTTTTTTGAAGATCACATAATCTTTTTCGACGAATATTAATTTATGATTATTTTCGAACGATATATTAATAAAAATGAGATTTCAACATTTGAAATGATTAAGAAAACGTGTGATGTACGCTTTTTATCTCAAACGAATAATGTTATTATGACGATTTCTTTTGACGATCATGTTTAAATAAAAAACGCATAATCTTAAATTTAATATGTGAAATTTGACATTTAAAACATCTTTGATTTATTTGATAACGATTTTATTGTGATTTATAATTAAGATATTATCGACGTAAAGCGTTATAATAATCTTTTTTTTAAAATTCATAAACACATTATTATTCGATTCGATAAAATTAAAATCGAGTTTTTTTATATAAATCAAGAAATATTAATATTAAATCTTAAAAAATTGTTTTAAATTATAAAAAACCTTATTTAATTTGTAAACCTTGATATTATTTTTATTAAAGTTTTTAATTATTATATATAAATGTTTTTTTGAACATCGTTATAAAAAAAACGATTTTGACGTTTATTTGTTTCACGTTTTAATTCATAATCGTCACAAACGCAAAAATCGTTTTATAATTTATAAACTTTATTATCAACGCGAAAGTGTTATAATAATCGCGATTTTTTTATTATTCGAATCTTTAAACAATTCAACGTGTTTTATAATAAATGACTTTTTTTTAAGATTTCATTTTATGATATAAATTCAACGATTTCGAAAAACACGAGCTCTTAAAGACGTTTAAATAAACCATTAAATATTATTATTTATAAAAAACTTATATTTATCTCATATATTAATTTCTTAATTTATACGAATTAAATTATTAAAAATCGTTTATTCGTAAATTATAAGTTCGAAAATGTTAAATTTATTAATATGATTCGCAAAAAGAATAAAGATAATGAAAACTTTTATCAAAAAATCAAACGATAAATCACGAAGATTCGAAATAATGAAATTTTTATGATCATTAAATATCTTTTAAATAATTTCATATTCGAGATGTTTTCGCATAATTCTCATTTTAATAATTTTAAAAATATCAACGAAGAAAAAATAATAATAAGTTTGACAATTGATATAATAAATCTGATAAATATTATAAACATACGCATTATAATAATAATAAAATGAGATTTTTAAAAACGATTAACGATTGACGATGAAATATTCATTAATGATAATCGATTTAATGATTTAATCGAAAACATAAATTTAACGTTTAATAATATAATAATACATTATTCATTTAATATTTTTCTTACAACGAATATTAATACGAAAAAACGTTAACGTTTATTTAAAGACTTATGAATCTTAATCTCTTTTTTAAAATTTATAAAATGTGAACGTTTTTTGATGAAATGCACATTATTAACGCAAATAATCTTCTTTTTAATTAAATTATAGAAATAAAAAATGAATTCGTTATAATTTAAAAGAATACACTTTTCGCTTTTATTTATAAATATCTTTTAAATACGTTTTAAAGCGTAAACGATAAATTTAATAATACGCAAATGAAAAAAAAAATTTTGTGATAATAAAAAACTTCGAAAGATATAATGATAATTTTAATATTAAAAAAACGCATCGTTAAATAATTGATTATAATCATTATTTTAAATCAAAAGAATTTATTAGAATTAAAACTTAACAAAATTGAATAAACCTTATTTATCAAAATTTAATTAAATCGTTCGACGATTTTATTCATTTCGAAATTATTTGCGATAATGAATTTTTGTTTAATGTTCGTTTAAACGAAACATTTAAAAAAGGTTTTATTAATATATTCATTTTCATTATCGAAACGAGTGCGATTAATTCGATAATCGCGAGATTTTAAATAAATCTTAAAACGTAAAAATATAATAAAAATTTCACTTTTATAACGAATATAATAAACCTTAAAATAACAAATGAAATCGTTTTTAAACGTCATAAAGTATTTATAATCGTTGAAATTAATGAATATCAAAGATTTAATAAAATCGTTATAAATAAATTCGTTTGATAAAATATCGAGCGTTATAAGATTATTATAAAAAATCGTCTTTTAATAATTTATTATATAACATTTATAAATGTATTCCTTTTCGATAATGTTTTTGAAAAAATTTACATTTATAATAATATTAAAAAGCTTATTAAAATTCTATTAATTTAAATAATTTATGCGAACATATTATAATTAATGAATCGAATTCGAAAAAACGTTATAAACGATCAAAATATTATTGTTTTTTCAAAAATTCAAAAAGAACAAATCGCGATTTCGCGTATCGATTAACGTTATATTATTTTAAATTAAAATATAATCTTTCTTATAAAAAACGATTTTAATATCAATATTTAAAAACTTTTTAATCGATAAAAAATTAACGCTCATATCGAGCATGTGCAAAATATTAAAAATCGTTAAAAGAATGCGTTTATTATTAACATTATAATCAAAATTAATGATATCATAAACAAAAAATTAAATTTTAACATTTTCAATATCTTTAATAAATCGAGAACAAATTTTCATATAAATAATAAATATTAAATAATTAATAAAGGAATGACGAATATAATTAAAATTTATCATAGTTCGAATATCGAGATTCATAAATTTAACGAACGATAAACTTTTATTTAAATTAAAATTTGTTATCAAATTAATAAAGTTCTCATTTTCATCGTGATTTATTTAATTAATTATATTCAAAATGTTAAAATTATTCGAGATAAAATTCGAATGATTTTAATCGTTCAATTCGTTTAAAAATGTTATATAAATATAAAAATAATCGTTCTTCTTTGAAATATACGCTATATTAACATTAAAATAATCATTTTTTTTAAAGTGAAGACGTTAAATAACATTTTTTCGATGCGTTTGCGTTTGACATTTAAAACGTCAATGCTCGCATAAATGACATCGATTTACATCTTTTTTTCTTTTTTTGTTCATTTATAAACTTTTTAAACTTCAAAAAAGAAATTTGATTTAATATTTAATAAAAGAATGTTTGAATTTGCGATTAACGATTTTATAAAAAACATAAATTTCGCGATTAATGAAATCAAAACCGTCGAAATTATTTTTAACGAATTATTTGTCTTTATTATTGTGATAAATAAATATAATAATATTATCTTTCTTAATTACGAGCATATAACGTTTTTCATTTATTACGTTATAAATAATTAAATTGAATTTGATTATATTCGAATTATAAAGTATATAAATTTAAATATAAATTCTTATAAAGACATTATAAATTTTGTCGAATTTTATGAAAAAAAGTTGAATAAAATAAGATTTCGATAATGATAAAAAATCATTTAAATTAACGATTTCGACGTTAATTTTATGAAAAAAAAATTCGTATTAATGAACGTTTTTTTCGAAATTAATGTTGATATTATATAATTAACGCATAAGCTCGATATAAAATTCAAAATTTATAAAATTATAATAAACATCGATAACGTTTAATATAATTTGAAAATTTTCATTATATTTTTTAATGAATTAATAATCAACATAATCGAGACGTTAATAAATAATCACATAAACTTTAAACTTAATGATGTTAATGAATAATTAAAAATTGTTTAACATTAATTAATCCTTGATATCTTCGTTTTATTTAATATATTCGATAATGAATTTCAAAATAATAATAAAGATCAAAAAAAAGTTACTTCTATTATTTATAAAAACATTTTCAACGACATTTTAAACGTTGAATTTAATCATCAATATCAAAAAAAAAAAAATATAAAAAGTAATAATGATGACGAAAATAATGAAAATAAGGCTTTTATTATGATTAAAAACGAATCGAAAATGTTGATTTAAAGATTGTCGCTTTAAAAAGATGTCGAAATAAATAAATTTAATAACGATTTAAAGAACGATTCAGACATTTTAAAAAAAATTAATAAATAAAATCGTTTATCTTTAACGCGTAAGTTAAAGATTTCGATATTATTTAAAACGTCAAACAATTTCTCATTAATTTCAAAATCATTATCACATAATGATAATGTGACAAGAATAAAATAAATACTTTATTAATTTTCATTAAAATCGTTTAAATTTTTATCGATATCAATTAATTGTTATCGTTATATTTTAAGGTTTTATAATAATAACGAAAAGTGTTTCTGCGGATAAATTTAAATGATAATATTGCTATAAAATGAAATTAATGATATAAAAAATTTAATAATAAATTTAATAATAAAGATTAAATTTAATTGAGATTATATTGAATGCAATTGCAAATATGCAAATCTTTTTAAAAAATTCACATTCTTTTTATGTTATTTAATTAAAAATTCGAATTTAAAATATTCGTTTCGACGATTATTATCGTGAAATTAAAATTAATCAAACTTTATAATTACGATAATAAAATGTTATCAATAATAAATAAAGAATTTGATAATAAAACCTTAATCTTTTTTTTCAAAAGGTTTTTAAAATCAAAACGTCAATTTTGACACATAAAGTTTATTATTTTTGATTTTAAATAAGTTTTTTAAACGTTTAAATAATAATAAAATCACTTTTAAATTGTTTCAAATGATGATTAAATTGATAATGATATTAATATTCAATTATTCAATTTGTTTTATTGATTCGATATATCGTTAAAGATATAAATCATTAAATTAATAAAATGTCATAAAAATAAGGGCGCATTTTTTTTAATGTGTTTTACGCAAAGAAGTTGATAATGTTATAAAAATCTTATTATAATTCGATCGCACGATCGCAAATCGCATGCGATTTCGATTAAAAAAAAATTTCGATTCGCCGAGGATTGAAAGATTCTCAATTTTTAAATTTCGAATCATAATCATTCAAATTTAAAGATCATCTTATAAATGAAAATTGTTCACTTTAAAAAGATTGATTAAATAAAAACCTTTATAATTGATTGCTTTATTGCGATGAACATGAAATGTTTAAAAATAATTATAATCATAATAATGAATAAATAAATTATGTTTATAACGATCGCCGGGCAAATTCGAATTTATAACCTGTGAAAATATGATGTAAAACACTTAATTATATTAATCTAAGAGTGCTACGAAGGAAAGTGCAACCTAAGTTGCGGGCGCATGCGCCCGTCACGTGACCTGAATTTCGACAGATTCTGCGAATAAACCCGATCGATCACTTGAAATATAAGAATTAATAAAATCGCTCTTTTAACGATTGAATAATAACATTAAATTGATTTCACGAATAATGATTATTTTTTTGAAATTAAATAATAATTGCTTCTTTAAAGTTATAATAACGATTTCTCTAAAATTAACGACGAGAAATTATTTATAAACGATGTTTCAATTCGATCAATTAACGAAGTTTTTCGAACTTGTCTTTGAAAAAAGTCTTAATAAAATTATTAACTACCTATTTATTAATCGATAAAAACATATTTTAAAGCGATATTCTCGACGATGATTTATTTTCATATATAATGATGTTGAATGTTAATATGTTTAATATGAACATGAAAGTAAGGGTTTTTGATTAACGTCATAACGCTTTAATTATCGCAATAAATTATCATTATTTGACTACATTTAACGTTTGAATTAAATTAATTAAAAAATTCGCGCAATTAAATCGTTTTTTTGATAATTTAGCTTTAATCGATATATTTGATTTCATAAATTGAAAACGTTATTATAAATTATCGTTCAAAAAATTAATTAATTATCGCATTATTTATATTAAAAATGTACTCAAAAATGAAACGTCGAATATTTTAATCGTTTATTTAATTAACGTTAATATAATTTATGAGGAATTTACAATCGCCTCGAAATATAAGTTATTAATTTTTTATATAATTGAAATATTGAAAAATGCGTTTGATTGCGTTTTAATGAAAAATATTAAAATTTAAATCGTATTAAGAGATTATTAAAATTGCGAAAGCGATATTCGAGCGTATGCTCAATATCGTATATATAAAAAAATCAATAATAAATTGATAAGCGTGATGAGATTTTTCAATAATCACAAAATTATTTTCGACGATATAAAATTTATTATTAATGATAAAAATTAAAATAATCGTTGATTCAATCATATTATAATTAATAAAAAATATTCGATATAAATTGTTTATTCAAAGCGTAAAATGCGACTAACACGATTTTTTAAAATCATTATATTAAAATAATAAATGCATAAATTCAAATCGATTATCTCAAATTTTCACAAAATTTATTTTTAATTATTTAAATATCGGCTTTATCGAGATTTATAAATAAAATATCGTTCACATAAATAAGGCTAATACGTAATAATGTTGTTAATAAACATCGAAAAATCAATAACGATAAATTCGAAATTCAATTTTTTGAAATACGTAATAAGAATATTGTATTAAATTTTAAGAAATTGATTTAAATCGTATAACACTTTCATAAGTTTATAAACCTTACTTTTTTTATCTTTGATTTTAAATTTCATAAATTATATCACATAAATTATCTTCTCGATATCGTTATATAAAAAACGATTTTAACGTTCATTTATTTAAGCTTTTAATTCAAGATTATCGTAAATGCGAAAATGATTTTATTTGATTATCGAGACGAAAATTTCGTTAAAATCGATTTCTTTTTATTATTCGAAATTATGAACTATTTAATAAACTTTATATCGAACGATCTCGTCGATAAAATCTCTTTTAATTTTATAAATTTATTTGTTTTTCAAGACACGCGCGTTCGAAAATAAATTCATCAAAATTTAAATAATATTAATAATGAAAAAATTGATTTCGTTTTATATGATCATTTATTGATGCATTTTGCGATAAAAATTCGTTATAATTTTTTGAAATTTCGAGATTTATAAGATTTAATAAAAACGATTTTGATTAATAAAGCGAAAAAATTCGAAATGAGATTTCGATATAATTTCGTGATTTCGAACGATTTTGGAATGAAAATAAATTCGAAAGTTTCTTAATTATGAAGCGAATGATAAAATTGAATGTTAATGTGAATGAAAAAATTACAATATCGTCGCTGAGCGTATTAGATGATTATTTAATTATAAATTTCAGATCAAATGTGTTTAAAACGGCGATTTTTAACGAAATCTTTTTTGAGATTAAAATGAAATTAAGTAAGTCGTTAACTTCTTTTTCGACAATTACATGTTTTTTTAACGCTTTTTTTGAAATTATTAATGAAAAAAAATTAAAAAATTTGATGCTCGATGTTCTTAGCGAATTTACGTTTATTACGATAAATGTTAATTTGTTTCTTGATGATAATAATGCTCAATTCGAAAAAATGAGTTTAAAAGAAACGTTATCGATTTAATTAACATTAAAAATAATAATTATTTTATCGCTGTTTAAAAGCATGCGATAATTTTTATTTTAATATCTTAAAAAACGCTCTTTAACGACGTGATTTTAATATTTTTTTAAATTAATATTGCGAAACACAATTTGATAATAATCGATTTGATCGATAATGCGTAAATGAAATACATTAAAAAAAAATCGATATTGATCTCGAATAAAATAATGTTATAATCGATAGTAAATTAAATATTGCGAAGAATATTGATCGCTTAACCGAATTTTATTCAATATTTTTAAAATAATTTTTTTTTAAATATAATGTTGATTTTATATTGAATAATAACGTTTAAACGTTTCGATTTGTTATTTATTTAAGAATTATCAAACACGATGTTTTTTTAAATAATTTTTTTAAATAATCGAAAGATTTCATTTAATAATTGTTGAATTTAATATCGCAATTAATGCGAAAACGAATATATTAATTATCATCATATTTCGAATTATTAAAAAACATCTTAAATGCGATAAAAATTATTAAATTAAATTTATCGATCAACAAATAAACGCCAAATCGAAAATTTTTATCATTAAAAAAAATGATTATTCATTTAAAAATCATTTTAAATAATATCGAATAAATTTTAAAAATCGTTATAAATTAAATCATTTTATTATTTTTTAAAGATAATGTGTCGCTTATGTGATTTTATTTTTATATTAATTATAAAATATGATTCGTAAATATCGTCGAAAGATGAAATGAAAATGTCAAAATATGAAGTAAAACACTTAATTGTATTGCTCTAAAAGTGCTATGAAAAAAAAAGCGATCTATGTATAAGCGCATTAATATACGCACGTGACCGCCAAAACTTGACGTTATGTGATTCGAATTTCAACACTCCCCTTCGCTCGCATCTTTTTAAATTTGAATTTCGAATTATAAAAATGAAAATCAACGTCGAATAATAAAAATAAATCGAAACGTCGAATTATAATCGTGAAAAATCAACGTCGAATAATAAAAGTTAATCGTAACGTCGGGTTATAATCGTGAAAATTAACGTCGAATAACAAAAGTGAATCGTAACGCCGAGTTGTAAACGTGAAATCATTTTATACCCTTTTATTATTCTTTATACCCCCTTAAACATTCAAATTTTAAAACATAAAATTCGAAATTCGCGATGTTCAAAATCGGATAAAAATAATGAAAAATCGAAGAAAAATCGAATTTTGAAAACGATTATATTCTTTTAAACATATTCGTCACGGTGTCACATAGAAAAAATTCCACTTTTTGACGAAAAATCGTTTTTTGACAAATTTATTTTCAATTCATCTGATGCATATTAAAAATCGATCGATACATAATCGAAGAATATATGTGAGAATAATGTTTCGATTAAAAGAAATATTTCGAATTGCATATACATGCATGCGATCGATCGCAAGATTTATAAAAATCGTTTCAAAATATTAATGTTTAATAATAATAATTAATAGGATATATGCAAATTATAATTAATATATTACGATAATAATAATAATGATGATAATGATAATAATGTTTAAAAATATGAAATTTAAAAACATAAATATGATAATTATAATAACGTTTAAAAGCATTTGAAAGCATTTAAAAGTTATTTTATTGAAGAATTCTCGTGAATAATTAAACAAATTCGACGATAACGACCTTTTTGATAACGACGTAATTTTTAAATTTGAATCGCATATAAATATAAATCTTTTAAACAAATGCTCGCAAAGTTTGTGATTATAAATATAATAATAACAAATCAATTTTAAATTGAATTTTAATAAATCGAAATTTGTTCGCAAAAAACGTTAAGATTAATAATTGAAATTCTGCGAATAAATTCGATCGATTATTTGAAATGTGAAAATTAATGAAATCGCTTTTTTGAAATTATTGAATAATAACATTAAATTAATTTCACGAATGATGATTATTTCTTTGAAATTGAACAATGATTATTTTTTTAAAATTATAATGATGATTTTTTTAAAATTAACGCGAGAAATCACTTATAAGCGATGCTTTAATTTGATCAATTAACGAAATCTTTTAAATTTATCTTTAAAGAGAATATTAATAAAATCGTCGATTATTTATTAATCGATAAAAATATATTTTAAAACGATATTCTCGACGATGACTTATTTTCGTATATAATAATATTAAATGTTAATATATTTGATATGAGCATAAAATTGAGGGTTTTTAATTAACGTTATAACGCTTTAATTATTATAATAAATCATTATTATTTAAAAACATTTAACGTTTAATTAAATTAATTAAAAAATCCGCGTAATCAAATCGCTTTTTTAATAATTCAAATTTAATTAATATATTCGATTTTATAAATTAAAAACGTTATTATAAATTATCGTTTAAAAAATCAATTAATTATCGCATTATTTATATTAAAAACGTATTCAAAAATAAAACGTTAAATGTTTTGATTATTTATTTAATCAACGTCGATATAACTTATAAAAGATTTGAAATCGTTTCAAAACATAAATTATCAATTTTTTATGTGATTGAAATATCGAAAGATGCGCTTGATTGCGTTTTAATGAAAAATATCAAAATTCGAATCGTATCGAAAGATTATTAAAATTGCGAAGGCGATATTCGAGCGTGTGTTTAACATCGCATATATTAAAAAATCAACGACAAATTGATAAATGTAACGAGTTTTTTCAATGATCACGAAATCATTTTCGACGATATAAAATTTATCGTCAATAATGAAAATTAAAAAAACGATTAATTTAATTATGTTATAATCGATAAAAAACTTTTCGATATAAATTGTTTATTTAAAACGCAAAATACGATTAACATAATTTTTTACGATCATTATATCGAAATAATAAATATATAAATTCAAATTGATTATTTCAAATTTTTTATAAAGCTTATTTTTAATCATTTAAATATCGACTTTATCAAAACTTATAAATAAAATATCATTCACATAAATGATGATAATGATAATGTCATTAATAAATATCAAAAAATCAACGACGATAAATTCGAAGCTCAACTTTTTAAAATACGTCATAAAAATATTATATTAAATTCTCGAAAATTATTTTAAATCGTATAACGTTTTTATAAACTTATAAACCTTATTTTTTTTATTTTTGATTTAAAACCTTATAAGTTATATCATATAAATTATCTCTTCAATATCGTCGTATAAAAAAACGATCTTAACGTTTATTTATTCAAATTCTTAATTTAAAATTATCACAAAAACGAAAATAATTTTATAATTTATAAATTTGATTATCGAGATAAAAGTTTTGTTAAAATTAATTCTTTTTCATTATTCAAAATTACGAATCATTTAATAAGCTTTATATCGTATAATCTCATTAATAAAACCTTTCTTGATTTTATAAATTCATTTATTTTTTAAAGCACGCGCATTAAAAAATAAATTCATTAAAATTTAAATGTTATTAATAATGAAAAAATCGATTTCGTCTTATATAATCATTTATTAATACATTTTACGATAAAAATTCGTTATAATCTTTTTGAAACTTCGAAATTTATAAGATTTAATAAAAATGACTTTTATTAATAAAATGAAAGGATTCGAAATGAGATTTCGATATAATCTCGTGATTTCGAATAATTTTATAATAAAAATAAATTCGAAAGCTTTATTAATTATAAAGCGAATAATAAATTTAATTATCGATGTGAATAAAGATAAAGAAATTATAATATTATCGTTAAACGTATCAAATAATTATTTTATTGCAAATTTCAAATTAAATGCGTTTGAAACGATTACGACTTTTAACGAAATCTTTTTTAAAATTAAAATAAAATTCAATAAATTATTACCTTTTTTTTCGATAATTATATATCTCTTTTGACGTTTTTTTTTTAAATTAAAAAAAAAAAAATGATTTTAATGTTCGATATCTTTAACGAGTTTGCGTTTATTATGATAAACGTCAATTTGTTTCTCGACGATAACGATGTTTAATTCGAAAAAAATGAATTTGAAAAAAACATTATCGATTCAATTAACATTAAAAATAATAATTATTTTATCGTTATTTAAAAATATACGATAATTTTTATTTTGATAATTTAAAAAACGCTCTTTAATGATGTGATCTTGATATTTTTTTCAATCAATATTACGAAAAATAATTTGATAATAATCGATTTGATCGATAATGCGTAAATGAGATACATTAAAATTTTTTTAATATTAATCTCGAATGAAATAACGTCATAATCGATAACGAATTAAATATTGCGAAAAATATTAATCGTTTAAATGAATTTTATTCAATATTTTTAAAACATTTTTTTTTTTAAATATAACATTTGCTTTATATTAAATAATAACGTTTAAACGCTTAAATTTATCATTTATTTAAAAATTATTAAACACGATGTTTTTTCAAATGATATTTTTAAATAATCGAAAGATTTTCATTTAATAATTATCAAATTTAATGTCGCAATTAATGCGAAAGCGAGTATATTTATTATTATCATATTTTGAATCATTAAAAAACATCTTGAACGCGATAAAAATTATTAAATCAAATTTATTAAACAATAAATAAACGTCAAATCGAAGAATTTTATCATTAAAAAAGATGATCATTCATTCAAAATCATTTCAAAAAATATCAAATGAATTTTAAAAATCGTTATAAATCAAATCGGTTTATTATTTTTCAAAAACAATATATCGTTTATGTGATTTCATTTTTATATTAATTATAAAATATAATTCGCAAACATCGTCGAGAGATAAAATGAAAAAATTTATTTCAACGCACATTTTAATCAACTTCTTAAGATTTTAAACGCTTAAATAATTATGACATATGTGTTATATGCGAAAAATTGCTTTATTAATTTGAGATTTCGATAAAGATTTTAAAAGTTTTTGATTATCAAAAATAAATTCAATTGAAAATTCATTATAAATGAAGATTTTTTCATTAATAATTATTAAAATTAAAAAGATTTCCTCTTAAATATCGAGCGCATAAAAACGATTTTAAATACGCTTGAAAAAAAAACGTTGTTTTTCGACGATAATATTATTAAAAATAAAAATCAAAAAAAATCTTTACTCTTTTAATTGCTTTTTAAAAATAAAAATAAAATTATAATCAAATATAAATTAAACGTTTTAAAAAATTAAAATACATTTGATATTGTTCATTTTATATTTAAATTTAATGTTTTTGAAATCGATAATTATGCGATTATCGATAAAATCATTTATAAAACATAAAAATTGAAAAAATTTAAAGGTTTTAAAGATCGAAAAAATATAAATTATATATTAAATATAAACATAATTTCAAAATTAAAAAAAAGACATTGTTATTATAATAAATAAAACAATAATTTACGCTCTATCGATAACTTTGAATTTGATAATCTTATAAATCTTTTAATTTAAAACGTTAAAACTTGCGATGAAATCGAAAGTCGATTTAAAAACGACGAAAGCGACAAAAACAATAGAAATGATAAAATTAATATAAATGATGAAATAATAAACGATTTTTGATTGAATAATTATCATAATTGCGTTAACATTATCAAATTTTTTTTTTTTTCAACGAATTTGAATTCGGAATTTTCTCCTCTTCGATCACGTTCTTTATGATTATTATAATCATAATCATTACGATTATCATGATCATCGCGATCTTCGCGATCTTTTTTATTTATATCGTTTTTATTTAAACGTTTATTGCGTATATCGTATTCGTTAATATTATATTATTTTTTTTTATAATGAATATAATATTTGCAAATTTAAATATAAATGCGAGAATTATTAAAACTTACATTTATTTAAATGCGATATTTGATAATATCTTTAACGATAATGAAAGTAAACATAAATTATTAAATATATTTAAAAGAATCGTTAATAATAACGATAAGCGTATGCGTTTTCGAATGCGTAAAATCGAATAAATTGATAATAATGTTGAAAAATCGAATTATCGTATAATTCAACGTTTATTTAATCTCATGATCTTCATTATAAACGTTATAAATTTAAATATAATTTTCGCGATACGCATTATATTAAAAATTCAATTTCTTATAAAAATAATAAATCTTTTAATTCTCATCAAAAAGAAAAATCGTTTAATCAAATTAATTCTTAAATTTTCGAATAACGCTTATAAAAATATTAATATATTTTTATAATATATTTTTATAAACGATTAAAATGAGAGATTTTAATTTAAAAATGATAAAATTGAAAATATTAAAATCTCGAAATTTATATTTTTCGAGCTTTTTTTAAACATTAAAAACATTAATATGATATTTAATCTTATTTCAAAGATTATTTTCGCAATAAATTTTCATCATCGTGTAAATTTTGTTATGCGTTTTGATTTAAATTAAAACATTTATTTTAATAATAATAAACTCTATTTCGACGATTAAATGATTATTTAAAACGTTTTTTATTTTAATAACAAAGCTTTCAATAAACATAATTATATTAATTTCGATTTAATATCATAATTCAATTAAATTTAAAAAGTTTTATATTTAACGTTTTCATTTAATATAATTAATAATTTTTATAAACATTTTAATCTTTTCAAATTAATTTAAAAAGATCGAAAATTTAATTTTGAGATGTTCGAACATAATGTTAAAAAAAATTGATTTGAATTTCAAAATTTCAAAACTTTCGAAATTTAAATTTGAATTTTCGTTTAAATTTATATTTAAAAAAGTGATTTATAATAAAATAAAGTTTGAGAATAATAAAATTTACATAATAAAACTTTTAAAAATAATTAAAATAAACGACGTCGAAAAAATAAAACGCGTTTTGAAATCGAAAAGCTCTTTATTAATGATAAATTTTAATAATGATTTAAAAATTGATTATCTCGAAATAAAAATGAAATCAACGTAAAAATTTAAAACAAAATCGTTATCGTTATCGTTATCATTATCATTATTCAAAAAATGTTCAAAAATTTATAAAATCTCGAAAATATAAAAAAAAATCTCATTGAATTTTGAAATTGATTCGATATAAATTAAATTTTCATTTACGAAAAATCTTTATTTTATAATCGAAAAAGTATTTAACGATGTTAAAAAAAACGATAAATTTGATGAATTTTGAAAAAAATATAAAGATATAAAAATATTATTTTAAAACAAAATCATTTGATTTTATAAATCGTAACGAATTTATAAAGAATATGTTATTCGAATTATATTAATCATCTTGATGATTAAAAGACCTTAAAAAAAAATGATAAGATTTCGAAATCGAAAACGAAATTAATAATCTCGTTTCGCTCATTTAAAACGTTTAAATGTAACATTATTATCATTAAATCGCTTTATAATAAAGACTTCTTTTTTTTTTAATTTTCGAAATAAAGAATTTTTTTCTTTTGCGTTTTGATTTTAACATATTAAACACGCGAAATAAAAAATGATTTTTTTTGATTAATTATTAACCTTTATTTTTATCTTTAATTTTTTAATTTTCATTATAAATATTTCGCAATTAAATCATCAAATATAATTATCGTTATCAAATTTTAAATAAAACGATTTATAAAACGAAAATATGTTATTTATCATTTTAACGTGTTTCACGCAGGGAAATTAGAAAATAGAAAACAGCTACACCATTGTACCAGCGCCATTAGGAATCGAACCTCAATACCATTAAATACCATCAACAAACACGACCCTCACAACGAGTGCGAGCTCTCGCGAGACGAATCATTCAAACGCATTGTTACTGCACTTAAGCCAAACCAAGCCGAGAATCGAACCCTAAATCTCGGGGAAACTACGGTAACTCGAGGTAATGACGCTGCCAGAAAATAGAAAACAACTACATCATTGTATCAACGCCATTAGAAATCGAACCTCAATATCATTAAATACCACCAGCAAACAAAATTAACATATTTTAAAAATTTAATAATTACGTGATCACGATCGCATAACAACTTTTGATAATTTCGATATATCACGATTATTTGCGATATATTTTAAATCGTTTTATTTTATTTCGAATGGAAACGAAAGCGATGTGAATATTGACGAAAATGATCGAATATTAATAACGTTTCAACGTTTAAAAAAACGATGTTAATCTTTAAAGGCGTTCATAATTTTTAAAAAAACGTTATTGATTTTAAAAAAAAACGCTTTAAATGTCGTTAATTCTTAACATTATTTTCTTTACGTTCGCTTTTTTACGATTTTTATGCGCTTTTATTATGAGCGAATCGTAATCGTTTTAATTTAAATAATTATTTTATAATGAACATTATTCACATTAAGAAGATTACGTTATATAAATATAACGATTTTTATAATTAACACTTTCATTGCGATGAGTATAAAAATGTTTGAAAATAATTTTAATCATAATAAATAATAAATAAATCATGTTATAACAATGTCGATGTAAGCCCGAACTCATAACTTGTCAAAATATGGAATAAGACATTTAATTATATTGCTTTAAGAGTGTTATAAAAGAAAGAGCGATTTATATACGAGCGCACTAATGTGCGCACATGACCGTCAAGGTTTGACGTCACGTGACCCGAATTTCAACAGAAAAAGTTTATTTTAACGCATATTTTGATTAATTTTTCAAGATTTTAAACGTTTAAATGATTACAAGTCAGGGCCCATGAATTAAATTCATGATATTTAAAAACAAACGAAGGCGAAACGGACTTAAGGCTTAACGCCGATTAAACTTTTTTTTTTTTTTTTTTACTTTCTCTCTCTTCGAACTGAAATATTAAATTTATTA
>WOGZ01000366.1:0-30243 GCA_009733775.1 Alectoria sarmentosa
CAAGGACCACGACCTCCTCACATCACCCCGCAAAGCAGACACGAAATATATCGACTCGAAGGGGGGTGGTAGATCCAAATGGATTTAGACCGTCTGGACGGACGGTCTGGACCATCGGGCGCCCTGCGTGAGGGTTCCGCTTATTTCGAGGAGAAGCCCATCCCCGACAATCAAAAGAATTTTGCCCCCAATTCGTCCCAGCCACCTGACTTAGTACTGTATGTCGAAGGTGGTTACAAAGAGGTTTGGGTTATTAAGCCATCCTTCTTGAAAACTCAAAAATGATCAGCAGTACACTCGTGTCAATTATGAGGAGCGGAAGGTACTGATTGGCTTGCACCACACCATTTGCCCTTGCCATCATTTGAATTCTCCACGGCTGCTGTGAGTGCTACCCCGAGAGTGGAACACTGAGGCTTTCCTAAAATACTGTGCGTGCGGCGTGATGATGAATAAGGACCACAATGATTGGATTTTGACGTCCCCGCGAGCATCGTTTCAAAGTATACGGAGGTGGGTACGGAGGTGGGCACCGAAAGTCTTGCACAGCGTCAATGTCATTTTTGACCCTATCTTCGGAAGGTAAGTCTGTTGTTGAATATTTTAGAAATGGTTTTTGAAAGCGCATAGATTGAAGGCAAAGGCGTTTTTTGAGCTCAATAAAAAGACATGAATTCACGTTGAGATCAGATTAGGGACAATCTCGACACATTTCCAAGCGCATTGTTCAGGCAACCCTCCAGACGGTGGCGTTGTCCGACATGTAGACCCTCTTCTTAGCGTGTACAGGACTTTCGGTATCCACCTCCGTAGGCATATTTTCAACAATTGATCCACCACCTTCCGAATACGAGACCGAACATGGCCGCCGCGATTGATGTGAAGGGATTCTCTTGTGTGGCCTCGTGGTGGTGTAGAAGAACCACTATCTCGGGACGACGTACCCACCATCGGCAATTCCGACAGACCAATAATATCTGCTTGATATCACACAAGCCCTTGACAACCTAAGGAAAATTTGTATCATCGCAGTACGGAGGTCGGCATCAAAAGTCCGGCACCCGCCAAGACTCTTGCGCTCAGACAATAACACCCCCCCTAAAGGATTACTATGACCTGAACGATGCGCTTAGAACTGCTTCGGAACTGCACCTGACCCGAGCCCGATTCAAGGCCCATTGCCCCAATCAGGCCCCAATCAGGCCCCTAGTCTCCAATCTATGCGCTCCCAAGACACGGTGGTAAGGCCCTTTCGCTGTAGGGCTACCTTCCGAAAATAGGATTAGGGCTGCCGCTGGCGTGGGTGGCACAGGACTTCTGGTGTTAACCTCCATAGGTCAAGTCAAATTGAATGATGAGATAGCATCCAGAGCGTCTGGGTAAATTCAATGAATGCAGAGAGCTACTGGCTGGCCGGTTATACTTGCACGCAATCGAGAAGACGGGCCAAAATAATCAAGAGCAAAGGGGGACAGCCCAGCCTAGTAGATTTCACGAGGCCGGAGGTTGATCGTCCAGATGCAAGTCACACTGACTGCACTGCCTTAGTCAGATATTGCCAACACGGGAGCGCAACAATCACGGCTCTCCTCAAACCCTGAAAGCCCGTCTGCGCCGCAAAGGCGTTTCCGCGTCATCATTGTCCATGTCTTGCTCTGCTTCATCATCCGTCGTTCTCAAATTATCGCAGGCCGCCTCTAGACTTGACCCAAGCGACCCAAGGTCGCCGAGAAATGACTTCAATGCACCAAAAGTGTTGCGAGAACAGATTGCGGAGCGGAATAACTAATAACCGAGTGGTTTCAATAGTAATAGATTGTGATTATGACTATGATAATGATCGTGTTTAAACAGCATAAAGAGAAAAGCATAAAGGCGGTCATGATTCAATTTATATAGAACAAAGGGGCCCCGAATTCGAACCCGGACAATTATCGAATTCCTATGAATTTCTTATCGAAAAGTGACGAACTTAAAGATATTATTTTCATGATCATTTATCGAACTCATATAATTCATATGAGTCTTTCGTATAACACATATAATTCTTTATATAACATATATAAGCGAGTTTATTATTTAATAAATGAGTTTAAATAACATTTTTTCTTTATAAATTCGCTTATTTCGATTAATGAAAATTATACACATTTATTAATCGTTTATATCGTTTAAAGAGTTGTTTAATTAAAGATTTAATGAATATATCTGCGATTTAATCGCTTATAAATACGAAATTTATAACAATTTCATTATTAATCAAAATTTTTCGCACGTAATAATATTAAATATTGATATATTTAATGCGTTAATAATATTCAAAGTTTTTAATGAGAATAAAATTATTTTTATTATCGTCGAGTAAACGAATCGAATCGTTTTTAAAGATTCGAAAGTGTAATTTTTGAAATCATCGTATAATTCATATTATTGTCTTAATAATCTCGATAAAAGCGACGTATTCAATTTTAATAATAAATATAATAACATTTTTTTACTTTTTATTATTTCAAATATAAGCCGTTTAATCTCATAATAAAATATATTTATAAATGAATTTTCTATTCGCTTTATCGTTATCATAAATCAAATTTAAATAAACGATAAAATGTTTTTTTTTATAAAATCGTAAATCATATTTAATAATATCGATAATGTATTTGAATACTCGATTAATTGCATTCAAATAATGTATAATAAAATTATAATAAATTTAATTTAATTTATCGATCGCAAAGGTTAAATTAAATCGTATATTAATTATAAAATATATAAGACTTTTAATGCGTTTTTGATAATTTAATTAATTAATGCGTTTTTCGTCGAAGCGCGTAATTTCGATTATTTCGTATTCATCGAATAATGTAACGATCGAAATATATTATTTCATTTTATACTCGTAAAGAATCTTTTTGACGTATTGTAATTAATTAAAAATTAAGATAATAACGATATAATGTATTTGAATATCAAGTATTTTATCGATTAAATCGAAGTTTTTCATTTTAAAAGATGTCTTAATATCGTTTTTAATAATGTTTATTAAAGTCTCGATTATAATGAAAATGAGAATATTATTAACATAAAAAACGATAATAATTAACTTTAAATTTATAATTCGAATATAAATACATTTATTCGAGAATATAAATTTGAATTTCATTTTAATGATAATTTTCTCGAACTTTATATTTCAAATATAAATCGATTATTTAAAATTATATAATTCTTTTAATAGACGAAGCATTTTATTATTAATAACATTTGAATATTCGAGCGATATTATCATATAAATTTCGTTATATAAATCGTTATTAAAGTACGCGTTATTAACGTTTAATTGATAAATTAATAAATTTAAATAGATTATTAAGGCGAATAATAATCTTAATAATTCAAATTTGAAAATAAATGCGAACGTTTTATCGTAATTTATTTTTTTCATTTATGAATATTTTTTGATAATTAGTTTTATTTTATATTAATCGATGATTTTATCGAAATTATATTTGATTTTAAACACTTATTTACAGTTGATAAACTTGCGCTCGATGAGTAAATTATTGAATTTTCAAATATTATTAATTATTAAATCGATAATTTATTTGACGATAATAAACTTTCATTTAAGCGTATCAGATTCGTTAATGACTTTTTTATAAATTATAAACTCGATATGCTGTGCGATATATATTTGATTCTTGAAATTAAAAATCTTATCGAATTTTATACGATTGTTCGTTTTATGAGTACGCGACGATTTGATAAATGTAATTATAAATTTTATAAAGCGTTGTACATTGTTTTTTAATATGAAAATAAATGTTAAATTTATAATAATAGCATTTGAAATCGAATCAAATTCAATTTGAGAAGTCGAAATTTCGATTATTCGATATTTATTTAAGATCTTTAAAATTTTATTAATTGCGAAAAAAGAAGTTTTCTTATTATTATTATTTAATAAATGAGATTGCGATTTTTTTTTTGATGATTAAAAATTGCTTAATGAGAGTTTTTCTTTGATATTGACTTTTTTAAATCGTTATTTTATTCATTTATCGACGACGGTGTGATGTTATTAATTGAGACTTTATCGTCTTTTTAATTATCGTTATCGTTAAATATATATTTATTTATTGTCTCGACGGCATCATTAATGATATTATTATCGTTAAATAACATAAATGTTTTTTTTGCACGCACGAAGTCGAATTTCGAAAATAAATCTTCAGATAACAATTTTAAGTTTTTTCGATATTCGTAAAAAATCACATTTGTAAATCATTCGAATCGATTTTTATCAAATTTATAAACACGATATTGAGTCTTTAAATGATATTCGATATATATTTTTAAATAATTCACGTTATGCAGCTTGCTTCGTCGTTGTTTTTTAAATAAAAACATTTTGCACACATATTCAAATACCCTCTCGTTGTTGAAATTTAACATTATTTTTATTTATTATTCTTTAAATGATTTATTTTTTTGATAAAAAGTTTATTATAAATGTGATATGCGTATATTATCGCTTTTATTTAAAATAATAACGATAATTTCGATTATACGAATATTATTTTAATTATTATAATTACGATTTTATTGAATCTTTTCGAAATTTCATTTTGATATGCGATGTAAATAAAGATAAACTTTATATAAATATTCATATCGTATAATTTTTTCTCGATAATCTTATATTTCAATGCATTGTTAATATGAATATATATTATCAACTTTTTATTTTTAATCAATAAATGTCTAATTTCGTGAATTAGAAAATTATGAATTTCGATTTTGAATGCGATAAGTCGTATCATCGCTCGTTTAATTGTTTTATTAATAAATAACACGAAGTACATATATTCTCTTTTGATGTTATCGATAAAAAACTTATTTTAAAAGTCGATATATATTTTTGCTGTTGATATTGTAATCTTTATACGAAATTTCTTATTAATAATTTTGATTATTTTTATAGCATCACACACGTCGCAATCAAAATCTTTTAAAATTTCAAATCGATTTATTTTATGAACATAAAAATATAGATTTTTCAATTTGTATATTCTCGAATAATTAAATCGCTGATATATCAATTCGAATATTATGAAAATAAAATGTTTACGTTTAAATAAGATCTTCGTAATGATTACGATTATTCGATTAATCGATATAAATGCTTTATCGAAGTTGCAATCAATTAACTCGTAAAAATCTTTTTTTATATAATCAAAGACGACGATATTATTCGTTTTTTTATTAATAATTCGTATCATTTGATTATCGAAATATATCAAAAATTCACGTTTATTAAAAGCGATAATAAATAGCAGATTGATTTTTTATATTCGATATATAAAATATATTCTTCAAAATTTGTATTTAACGATCGACTCGTATACGAATATCATTTATATTTTTATATGATAATTCGTTTTAATTATCGAATTTCATTATTTCATCGTAATAAATTATGTTAATGAATAAATCTTTTTGAGATATTATATAACGTGTGATTTTCGAGTCGATGATTTATTCGAAAATTTTCGTGATTTGTTTACGATGTGTAATTATTCAAACACGTTTTTTGCGAAATATGTTTTTTACATTATTATTCTCTTTTTTCGTTATAATAACGACTTTATTTTTTCATTTAAGAAAGCAAGTTATGAATTTATTAAAAGTTTTACGATTATTTTTTGATCGTGAAATATCGTTTTTGTTCGTCTTCTCCCCTTTTTTTTTAAGATTAAAATAATTCGATTTATAATGAATTTTTTTATTATATTCAAAGCATTTAATATTTATAAAATTATTATTTTTCGAGCGATCTCTTTAATTTTGTTTATTATTACGATTTTTTTTCGTATTAATAATATTTAAGTTATCTTTACGTTTAATATCTTATTTCACAATATGAAATTATTTTAAAATTAATGTTATAATAAAAATGTCGATTTGATTCAAAATATGTTTCGTTATATCGTATTCGTTTTTTTGATATACATTCACGATCACGATCGCATAATGTATATTCGATAATTTTGCATTCGATATAAGATTATAAATTTCGTCGCTTAATTACTTTAAAGTTATCGTTATTTTATCGATTAATTTATCGTTGTTTTTAATATAATCGAAAAATCGTTATAATATAAATAATAAACGTTTTTTGTCACTCACTTTATAAAGTCGTTTCAATTCGTTTTATACGTTTTTAAATGAATTTATATTATTTATATAACTTTATTGCGTTTTTTTCACATTGACAATTAACATAATAATTATTTAATGATTCATAAATATTTAATTGCGTTTTTTCTTATTATCGTTTAAGCATTTCTTGATATTTTTTATAATGCTTCATATGTCACGTTTTATAAAAAATATCTTATAAATTTAAATTTAATTATTATGATTATGAATTTTTAAAGTAAATAGCTTGATATGTGAATACTTTAATAATAACTTGTTTAGATCGTTCAAATCGATTTTTAATATTTGTCTTTTATTTCTTTTAATAAATGTTATAAATTTTTCGTTTAACGAATTTAAATTTTGTTCAATGATATAGAAGCTTAATAACGTCGTCTTTCGATCGACGAATATTATATTTCGTTTTATTAAGACGATAGCGAAGTCTCGTTTAATAATTGTTTAATAAATAAATTGATCGAGTTTATAATTTGTTGCGAGAACAGATTGCGAAGCGGAATAATTAATAATCGAGTGATTTCAATAATAATAAATTGTGATTATGATTATGATAATGATCGTGTTTAAATAACATAAAGAGAAAAGTATGAAAACGATTATGATCTAATCTATATAGAACAAAGGGACCCCGAATTCGAATTCGAACAATTATCGAATTCTTATGGGTTTCTTATCGAAAAGTGGCGAACTCAGGGGTATTACTTTCATGATCATTTGCCGGACCCACATGGTCCACATGAGTCTTCCGTATGACACATATAGTCCTCCGTATGACACATATAAGCGAGTCTATTACCTAATGAGTGGGTCCAAACAACAAAAAGAATTAGTCTCGCGGATGGCGCCCAGCCGTCAAAATTGTGACTTACGTCGTTGGAGTCTGAAAGACTGTTCGCAGCTTCCTCGACTTCCTCTCGATCCGAGGAAATCACGAAGTCGCCGGCTTTTTCACCCAGCGTATCGAACAAGTCGGCCACTTGGCCAGCATACTTAGTGCTAGTGAGATCAATGTCCGACAGCGAAAGCCGCTTGGACGTAACTGGTTCACAGACGTAATGACTGTTCGCTGTTCCTCCTCCGTCAATGGCGGAGTACCCCCAATCTCCTCATCGTAGCCATCGACGAAGCCACTAATGCGTTCAATGGCTGCTACAATAGTCTACGCATGTCAATCACTTTCATGTTCTCCGCGGATATCTGGTGACTGCTCATACCGAACTGTCTGCATCGCCGGTGGCAATCGTGAGATCATTGACATCAGAGATGACATTGTCAAGCATGTTGGTGAGGGACTGAAGGTCATCCGTGATTTCGGTTATGGTCAGAGCACTCAGGACAAAGCCGGCTGAGCCAGCCAAGAGGACAATAGCGTAAAGACTCTTGGAGAGATGCATGATTAGGAAGAGGAAAATATGGAGAGCGGATGTGAGATTTGGCTCCAGTAAGACTGGAAAGGGTAGAGAGCTGTACTGTAAGGGGGAGAGATGTGTCTTGTTTCCAAAGTTCGGTGGTATCCTTATATGTCTCTCAACCCTGAGCAGAGTAACAAAAGCGTGTATGACTGCGCGCGAGCCGTTCTTTCCTTTCCTGAGCATAGAATCTTCTAGACCGAGCCCAAGCACTAAAGACACTCGATCAAGGTCGGCCCAAAACAGAAAGTTTGGATTCTTCATCGAAAATTGCAGGAAACCATCTCACTCATCTACGACCATTTCAATGCCGATGAGCTCATGTTCATCCGAGGATGCTGAACTGAAGCCACCTAGTTATTGCCTCGGAAAAAAGGATGTCAACAAACATAGTCCTCGCCTTTACAAATTGCAAAGTCCCTGGGAAATTAGCTTGTGGAACACACCATTATAAATATTATGTTTCAAGCCACCTTTTCATGACTCGGAGAATAAATGAGACTTCTACGCAGGCTGACCCTTTCGGAGAAACGACACCGTTATCCCATACCTTGGTTCTACATTGATGATTGGCTAGCTTCTTTTGCTTTCGACGGCCATAGTGGCGTCGACATACGCATGGGTAGATACACACTACTCGAAACCCACCCGCACAAGAATCGATGGTATCGGAACAGACCAGATTATGCTCCGGCTCAGGAGAGTGTGCCAACTCTTATGGAAGGTCCGTCGATCTCAAGGAGCTGTATGAATGGGACTATAACTCGCCACAGCATGGTAGCATCTTGCCGGCTATACATCCCCAACGGAACCCCATTCTCGATGGCTGGGGCACGAGCCGGTCTTGTCCGTCAGGTGGGAGATTAGATGGTTTCATCGTGTCCATTTATTTACACTGTCACAGTGTGCGAGTAAACATTCGACCGAATGCAGGGGATTCTATGCTCAACTTTCCCAATCAATTTTGATGGTGATTTAATCGGTGCTCTATCAACGCGTTTCTCTGTCATTGAGAAAACTAGAGTTATAAAGATGAAAGCCTGTATCTGGTAATCGAGTCTCGATTTGGAAGGAGCATGGTCCTCTTTTGCAGATTGCCTCGGCAGTTGTAGACCCTGAAGTGGCTTGCCTTGATTTTAGTCATGATGTGTCGTTTGACTTTCCGTGGGCAAGTTCAGAGAGTCTCTTATCATCAACCGCGGCGACGGGGGTTGGAGAACAGATTTGTCAAGGGATAGATGTTGGTTCAGATCACGCTGCTGCAAGCTATTATATATTGTTTGCGGCAGTATCGAGAGATGGCATTTACGTCGCTAGAGACAAACTGCTCAGCTTTGGCTACAGACCTCGTGGTGGCAGGTCAATTACTGGGCGCATAATCACAACCGATTATCGCAGTTGAAAAGCCCTTGTCAGTATCTGGGCTTCAAGCTCGAGACCGTGCGTTTATGGGATACGTACATGCTTTTTTTTCTCCTAGTAAATTTGTACGATCAAAATTAAGAAGCTGCATCTGATGGTAGGCAGCTCACTGGGAGCTGCAGATTTGGTTGGATTGCTGTATTCATCAAGTGCGCGTGCGGGTAAAACAAGTGAGATCCCCAACTGTATATAAATGACTCGGCAATGACTGTTTTCCCCAAGACACCTTCCGCTGAGAATAGCAAGTTTCAACGGTAGAATGCCTGCTACTCCTTTGATCCAGCGTTTCTCAATGCACTTTGTGAATAAGAGTTCGGGTTGTAAAACGCGTTCAAAACAGCTGTCCATATACATTCATGTGTCAAGTGAAAGCCGTTTCATGAGACTCTTTGAGGGGCTGGTAGGTTATCGAAGATGTTGTAGACGCCTCTTGGAACCTACCCATCTCCAATCAATGACAAGCTAAATGCCGAGAAGTTTCCCAGTCGCAACAATGTCACATTTATCACATTTAGCTCGGTCAGCGTTGGATTTGATGAAGGAGGATTGATTGTCTAGCTAAGGAGTGATGTGAAGGCTACTTATATAATAGCAAAAGGACGTTAATACCATGACACATTTGCCACTGAGGGGTAATACAGCATCAGATTCCAACAGTCAGTCCCCTGCTCACACTTTCCCCCATCCACCCTATCCTCATCGAAACAACCACAATCACCCGCTCCGGCCCCACCACCGCCGCTCCTATCGTCGCAGCCCCGTCGATACCCCGTTTCATACACTTCTCTACAATCTCGTCCGCTTTTGGGACCACGAGCTTCGTAGGGAACGTGTCGTAGCTCCCCTCTCGAAGCACGTCGACGATGAACTCGCAATCATCCGTCTCGAAGGGATCTGTGAAGGAGTACGGCAGTCTACGGTTTCCTGACAAAGGCCGAGGGATTGCGGCTCCAGAGGACGGGCTCGTCGTCTTGGAGCGCGGAGATGGCGAAGATGTCGTCGACGAGATGAAGACAGTCGGTGAGGTTGGGTACGTAGGCGGGCGGCGGGCGCTGGCATACGGGCTCGGTAAGGGACAGAGGTAGGGTGGCGAGGAGAAGTGATGGTATTGCGAGCATTGTTAGTGTGGGGGAATCATTGAAGAGCACGGGCTGCACTTGAGACGAGACGGATGCATGCAAGTCGCTGCGATTGAGAAGTTTTTATTGGGATTATTTTCTTTGCGGGTAGATTCCTTGTGCGCAAGAGGCGCTTGTGGCTGTTCCTGCATAGAGCAAATTTATCGATATTTGATGCGGCATGATGCGAGTTGGAGCTGGCTTGCATCATTACCCTACCTGACTTTCCACTTAATTGCTCAACTGTAGCTGCCGTGTTGACCCTAGAACCAAAAGGAAAACGATCCGCTGATACAAGACAGTTGCATCAAGTCTGCCCAAGATATTACCCAGCTTGAATCGTTCTCGATTGTGTACAAGCACAAGACCGTTCGAGCATGGTCTAGTCCGCTGCAAAGATCAAGAAAGCCAATGATAGGAAGGATAGGAAAGCGAATTATGATGGTAGCTTTGTCCTTGTAAAACGACGTATTGTTTTTGGGCTTTTCATTCACAATGAAAGTTTTGCATGATAGTAACGTGCTAGAACAGCGAGGTATCTTTCTTCAAGAACAGACTCAAGTAGGCGCTCCTAGCCCGCAATGAAACGGAAACAAGACTGGTGCAATAACCAGAATGTTTCAGAAAAATCTTGGCGCTCATCGGTCGCAATTCCTGCCTTTGCCACCCTGCTTTAAGTCAACTTCAGCTTCGACTTTTACTTCATCCATGAAAATCTCTATGCCCGTAGACAACAGAATCTTCGGGTGCTACGGTGCCTACAACTTCATTAGGGGCGTTCGTTTCCGCCCCATTCCCATTGGAATTTCGGCTCCGATGCAGCTTGAAAGTCGAAGCCAGATTCACTTCAATGGTTTCTTACAGGATTTCATCGCGAGACTCGACGAGCGATAGAGGGTTGATGAGCCTGTCTGGACCGGAATCGAAGTTTTACTTATACTCCGATCTTGTTCACGCGAGCGTCTTCCCACCTACCCACCCTGGAAACTTTCTCTAGATCCCGTAGGATACTCTATGATAATCTGAAAAGTAGATACATCAGATGCGCATACATAATGCGGGTTCATTGAACGAAAGGGCTCTGGATATGTAACGTAGAGATACCCGAGCACGGCGCCGAGGTTGATGGACGAGAAAGCAAGAGAAAGACCATGTTGCTGCAGCTCTCCTGTGATCTGCTTGCAATGGGGTTTCTGGCGCTGCCTGGATCAAATTACGGTTGCTGATTGATCGGTGGTGCCAACGCGTATGATGATGCTATTTGGGAAAATGGCTACAGAAACCAAATACCTACCTTACCCTTCTATTACCCCGCAATTCTAGTTCCGACGTTTGTATCTCGCAACTCAAACCTTCACTGAAAGGGAGGCGCCGATGTCAATGTTGGAACTAAGAAACACTGCACGGCATTACGCCACGCTTACAGATATGAGATGGCCAACATTTCCCAATGCCAGATAGAGCACGTTACATATCTAAGCAGTAAGGATGAAAGCTTTACTGAATTTGGCCATAGCCCTATACGAGGATAGTTGGGGTATTCAAGCTATGAGCTTGTATCTTTCTCGTCGATCTTCTGACATCAAGCCCAAGCTGCCGGATCTCTAGTTACAGAGGCTTACGATGTTTCACTTTGATTGTAGATCATCTGAAATCCAGCGCAAGCTGCCGGCGGCTCTAGATGTAGAAGATTGGTAGAAGGCTGCAAGTGGATAGGAAAGGGAGGTGTACGTGCTGATAATCTTCTGCTTCTGTTTCTACTAGGAGCCTTTCTGCGCCTTAGCTCAAGTCCATCACAGGTCTGCCTTTGCGTCAGAATTGACAACGCGATACCCATCTATAATACATATAGGTCGGCTTATATGATGGAGAGCGGAAGGACGAGGAGAATTTTACACGAAGCTTGATGGGCAGCACAAGGATTTTGAGACCCGCGCCATCATCTCCGGTTACCTCCTTCCTGAAATAAGTTGTTGATGCCCCTCCGTCGGCTGGCATATAGCACACCACGACGATGGGGCATTTTTTCACTTGGCCACCCGGACCAAGCGCGGTGCGATTGACGACCCATACGGGATCTTACGTCGCTCGCACCGTACCCAAAAAGAAAAGCAAAGTGCCCCAGCGCCCACCGACAGTTTAGCAACCCTACGGGACTTCCGCCGTACCGTCAGTGGAGCCGGGGACCACCGAGACTGCAACAGATCAGCGGCCTTCAAGGACTTCAGCTTCACCGTCGCCGATCTCAGTGGTATAGAAAGCCCAGATAGAAACCAACGGATTGGCGGCATTGAAGACTTATGCCGTTCCGTCGGTACTACCTGGGGACACCAAGGTTCCAACAGGTTGGCGACACTCGTGGATTTACACCGTCCCGTCAAACCTCTCGGTGTCAATATTTGCCCCAAGAGACCCCAACAGGTCGGCGGCATTGAAGTCTTGTGCCTCTCCGTCAAGGTCTCCTGGGGACGCTGGGGTTGCAACAGGTTGGCAACACTTGTGGACTTACGCCGCCCCGTCACATTCCTCAGCGCTTGCGTATGCCCCAAGCTAGACCAACAGAGCGGCGGCATTAAAGACTGATACTTTTCCGTCTGTCTGCCTGGGGAACACCAAGGTTCCAACAGGTAAGCGGCACTTGCGGACTTACGCCGTCCCGTCAGAGCCCTCGGTGTCAAGGAAAACGCCCACCAGAAGGCGAAGCGATTAGCGGCACTCGTGGACTTACGCCGCTCGCTCGACCCCCGTAGTGTTATGGATCGTAGACAGATTGGCAGCATTGAAGGCTTACGCTGCACCGTCCACTTCCTCAGCGTCGCCCACCAGAGTACCAAGCGATAAGCAGCACTCGTGGACTTACGCAGCTCGCTCAGTTCTCTTGGTGTTATGGAAGGCAGACAGATTGGCGGCATTGAAGGCTTACGCTGCAATGTCCGCTTCCTCAGCGTCCCGGATGAGATTAGGGACGTCCCAAGTCCATGAGCAGAGAGAGACAGTAAGTGGATAGCCTGTAGACCACGTTTCAGCAAGGGTAGAGGGGAGTAAGGAGAGCTGGGATCATACCATGAAGGGTGGCTGACAGACTCGGTATCGCAAAAGGCTAGAGGAGAGTGGCACGTCTGAGGAAGGAATCTCGAGTGAGTGGTGATATTGTATCTCCTGCAATGATTATCAGCAAGAGCCCCGAGATTGATGATATGGTCGAAGGTAGTACCATCGCAGAGCTTGCGGCATCGATGAAGCAGACGAGGACTCGACCGTGATGAGCTCAGACGATAAATGGAACTTAGCAAGTACGATGAGCGAGACAGACGAGGTAGCTCAAAGCTTATGTCAGACCTAATTGCGATGAGCTTGAGGAGCTGGCCAAGATTGGCTAGTCAAGACGTACGGGAGAGGAGAAGTAACTTGGTTTCCGTGACAGACGTAGAGCAAGTGGGAGGCACCAGGCGAGATGGCCTTTTTGGTGTGACGTGGTTGAGGCAGCGGATTAGGAATAGCAGAGAGCAAGCGGGGTGAGGGTCGGTGAGAGCAGTCTTGTCAGAGTAGACCTAAACAGTATGTCAGCGCGAAAAATGTCAAGGAGAAGGTGAGGCGCACACCTCGAAGGCCGAGACAGCTGAGGGAGCCTAGCTGATGAGGCAGGGAGCGGAATCGTTGGGTGGCTTCAAGGCAAGGTGAGGACAGTCGGCCAGATCTTGTAAGCGACAGCACCATGCGAGCAAGCCGTCGACGCGATTGGATGTACTGCAAAAAGAGGGTTGCCGCCTAGATGGAGACAGCAAGGAAGGAGGAGGTAGGACGAGGTAATATCGATCTGGCAGGGCGAGTTAGGCCAGTCACGCTTGGGGAAGACGCGACCGAGTGACTCACCTAGAGACCTTGAGGCGACGGACAGCAATGTCAGCGGGATCAGAGCGGAGCAGCGATGTTGCTGTGATGATGATACTGGGTCATGGACGATGAGAATATGAGTGTAGAGGTTGAAATTGATGGAAGTCGATGTAGTCGATGGAGTGGACGGAAGGATGAGGACGGTGTTCTTGTGTTGATTTCAGTGGGTGTGTGTGTGTCCACCAAGATGATGGAATGATTGCATCGCGCTAGTGTAGCGAGTCTTGGCATGCCCTGGGCGAGCTAGCTCGGCTGTACCCGCCTGATCTCCCACTAGCGCTTTCCTTGGCATTGCCAATAATACGCCTAAAGCAAAATTACCTAATGCTAACGTCATCGGTGAGAGAGACTGTACAGCTGGCTCTAAGAATAATATATGATGACCACCACGGAGTCTACGACGTGCACCCCAAAGCATTCTTCATGGCAATCATGTTGTTCTTTCTATCGAAAGTAATAATCATCAGTACCGTATCAAGCTCGTACTAGTACTCCGTGCTCTAGAATCTATCGCAAGCATCAGGATGAAATCTCTGTCAAGCCTGGTGGTCTCCTTCCCGCAACGTCTTTCCTACCAAGCAGCTCCTCTCCTTGATGAACACAGCTAGAGCACTAAGCGAGGGACTGTTCATGAGCTCCAACAGAGGAACATCCACTTCAAGCTCGCCCATGAGCCAGTTCCGCATCTCGATCGCAACCAAAGAGTCAAGGCCGTAAACTGCCAACGGCTTCTCCGGCACTATTTCTTCGGCCGGCGTCATTGACAACTTTGACATCTTCATGACGAGAGCCTGGCTGATGATCTGAATCGCTTCTTTAGCCGTCGCCGCCTGTCGAAGCTCTTTTCCCACTTGATAGGCCCCTGTACCGCTTGCGGTCCCGCTTCGAGTCGACTGAATGCTGCGGACGGAGTGGGAGAACCTGACATCTGCTGCCCAGAAGGGTAACGGCTTGCTGGGAATTAATTTCAGACCGGCCATCACTTGCCCGTCACCCACCTTCCTAGATGAGCCATGAACAATGGCATCTTTGACCATGGCGAATAGCTCCTTCTCCTGTATACGGTCGTGGGCGAGGTGACTAAAGACCACTTGGCGATCCTGTTCCGCCTCTGCTACGTATCCAACATCTTCGACGGCGCCAATGTCGATTGTTGATGCGGGTAGATTTTGAGACCGACGGAAAGTCGCGAAGCTGTCGAGAAAGGTGTTCGTTGCTGCGTAGGCTGCTTGACCGCGGGTCCCAACGATGCCGGAAAGTGATGCCAGCATGACAAAATATTCAAGCCCCGGAAGACAGTGATGTAGATTCCACGCCCCTTCCACCCTGGGTCCGACTACGCTGCTCCAATCGCCAAACGAGGATTTCTCGAATAAAACGTCCTACCCATGACCGTCAATAGAAGATCAAGCGGGAGATGACAAAATCAACTTACCCGGAGCACCATGGCACCATGAATAACTCCCTTTATTGGTGGCATTATCTCTCGAATCCCTTTGATGAGGTCCTCCAATTGCGCCCGATTGCTAACATCGCACGCTCGGACTGCGATGTTTACCCCAATGTCAAGGGTCTGTATATCCTCGACGAGCGCATGGGCTGAACCGCTGCCCAAACCACTGCGCGAGGCGAGCACGATGTTTTTGGCGCCGTTCTTGGCAAGCCAAAAGGCCAATGATCGCCCAATTCCTCCAGTGCCGCCCGTTATGAGATAAGACGCATCTTGATGCGCTATTGTCGTGCTGATTGGAGATGGCAGCGCCTGCATGGCGTATATCAGTATCGATCTACCCGCTAAACAGGATTTGACCATTACCTGTACAATATCGTTGCTATAACCTTGGATGATAATCTTTCCCATATGTTTCCCGCCTTGCATCAACCTCATGGCGTCTTGAATCTCAGACATTCCGAAGGAGGTAATGGGCGAGACTGCTCTTATGGCACTGCTTTGATAAAGCTCGAGTACTTCGGTCAAAAGCTTGTTGAAGATCTCTGGCTTGTATTTCGCCACGACTGTTAGATCAACGCCCGCGAAAGTCACCGAACCGAGGAATTTCTTCATCTCGAGGTAGCTGTTTTGCACTAAATCAGCTTTGCCAATTTCCACAAATCTACCCATTGGCGCAATACAACGCCATGACGCTTTCAAACCCTCGCCAGCGATAGAGTTGAGTATAACATCGACGCCTTTGTTGCTAGTAGCACGGAGAATGCCGGATTCAAAAGTAGTGTCTCGGCTCGAGAACATGTGACTTTCCGGAATGCCATAGACCTTCTTCACAAAATCTTTCTTCTCGGCGGAGCCCAAGGTCACAAAAACCTCGGCCCCCAAAAGTTGCGACAGCATGATGGCGGCTTGACCCACACCGCCGGCAGCAGCATGTATTAGTATTGACTCTCCCTTTTCAAGTCTGCCTATCGTTTGCAGCGAGTAGAGTGCCGTACAAAATATGACAGGAATAGTTGCCGCTGTCGAGAAGCTCAAGTCCTCTGGTATTTTCGATACAAGAAGGGACGTGGTGCGGGTCCGGTTACCGAATGTTCCGGTAGAAAGACCGCAAATCCGGTCACCAGGAGCCAGATGGGTAACGCTCTTACCGACTGCTTTGACCACGCCACTACATTCGGAGCCAAGGTCTTGGTAAGGAACTTGAGCCAGTCCGATCATCACGTCTCTAAAGTTTAGCTACGGTACCGTTAGTAGTAAGAAGAGTGCTCTGGAAAGCGTGCGCGATATTGTCACTTACACCTGCAGCCTTGACTTCGATCTCCACCTCGTCTTCGCCAATCTTACCTTGAATACTGTCATCGTCTGCAAAATAGAGGCTATCTAGGCGACCCGGGGTTTGGAGCTTCAGCTTCAAGTGCCGTTCATCTTGCGCAAATTTTTGAGGCTGGAGGCTAGCTCCTCTGGTTTCTCGCAAGACAAAGTTGTCTATCTCGTCATTCAATAGCGCACGCTGTATATGCAGTATTCCGTCCCGCTCCAGATATTCAGAATCCGTGCCGGTATGAACACCTTGGGATTGGAAACGATGGCGGTACAAAGTCTTGATTGTTTCGATGATCTGCGCGTTAGGCGACTGAGATTTCCCGTCAAGATCCAACGTGACGAGATTGACACTCGCGTTCTCTGAGCGCACAACCCGAGCGACGCCCGTGCTCATGGCGGCATTGGGATTCTGCGTTGTTGCGCCTCTTGTTACCCAAAGAAGGCCCTTGGCCCTCATTATCATCTGCCGCAACTGGTTGAACCTGTCTTCCGCTACGTGTCTCCAGGTCGGATGATCAAGCGGTACATACACGCAGTATAAGTCGCTCGTGTTGAGAAACGGGAAAGCTTTCACAGGTACCTCTTGGCCTGTCATATGAGCAAACGAACTTTGGAGTCCACTGATCAACGCCTTGTCCGAGTATTGGTCAACTATAATCGTAGGGCAAGGCAAAGGCGGCTGTTGGTTCAATATCGCAGTTGAGATCATTGCACTGCCGCCCTTGATTCCACCGGGGTTGTCTGACAGCGAGCCATCCAAGCCGGAGAATCCTGTCTGTCGAAGAAGATTATCCCATTGCGATTCGTTGAGAGTTGGGCCATCTTGGCGCTCGGGCTCCTTACCCGCCCACCAACCTGGGTCAGAGTTAGCATGAGACACTTCTTCTACTTCAAATATGCAAAACTACCTGGTATGGTACCGAAGAGGATCGTCTGAGACAAGGCTAGGGTCGTAGACTCTAGCACGACTAATCGGCCACCAGTCTTGATCAGTTTCCTAGCATTCTGCAAGGTGTTCTCCATGTTCGCGGTAGCGTGTAAGACGTTTGACGCTAGAACCAGATCGAAGGAGGCTTCTTCAAATCCCTGCTCAACAGGGTCTTTTTCAATATCCAGAACCTTGCAAGTAATTAAGGCCCCCCAGGAGCTCAGCCGTTCTTTTGCACGTTCAAAGAATCCAGCCGAGATGTCCGTGAAGAAGAAATGCCCGAAGCGGGGGGGTAGGCCGTTCTGATTACTGAGACTTTGTAGCAACGGAAGCGTAGTGCTTCCTGTGCCAGCGCCAATCTCAAGGATGTTCATGGCTGGATTTTGGTGTGAGAGATACTTGCCGATCCATCGAGAGCAGATGGAGTAGCCTCTTTGCAAGCCAAGGTAACTGCTGTAGTACCGCTCCAACATGTCCTGGGAGAACATAATTGAGAGTGGGTCGACTTCTTTGCGAAATATTTGAGGCAGCTGCTCCCCGACGGTGCACATCATCTTGCCACAGTCGTCGGTGGTTTTAACCGATTCCTGGAAGGCCAATCTCTGCATGTCATCCGACTGAAGCCATTCTGTCATCTGAGATGGCTGGAGCGTAGTGGTACCTCGTTCTGACACTTTTTTCAGGACACGATATAACTTCTTGTGATGCTCATGGAAGCCATCAACTTCACGGGTTGATAAGGTGGCCAAAGCAGTTCGAGTGTAGTATAAAGCTGCACGCTCCATATTCCTTGACTGGGTCTGGATCTTGTCACCTCCAATCTCTTCGGGCATGAGCTGCTGATATTGTTCTGGACGGAGGACTTGAAGACACGGTTCCCACTGCGTCTTATAGCATAGGCCGCGCATTAGGTCTTGGTCGTTGTTCAAACCTTTGCTTGGGAGCTTAGTGGCCATGATTTCAAAGATCTCAATTCTGGGTTTGCCTATGGCGGATTTTTCGTTGCTGTCAAACACAGTAACTGTCGCATTCATTTCATTTGTCGCTTTGCTTGTTTCTGCCGATGCAAACACTAGAAGTTGGTGGCCGGGAAGTCTCTCCGCACAGTGCGAGATACGAAGACTCCTGACGTACGTTGGAACGCGTAAGCTGATCTCAGATAGTTCGCCGCCGCAAGTTGCGAAGACTGCAATGTGGAGGCACGAGTCTAACATGGTGGGGTGCACAATGAAAGGAGTCTCGTGATGGTGAGGCATCAAAGCTGCTGTGTCTGGGATAATAAGCGTCCCAGCACACAATCCAGCGTTCGCCTTGGCTTCGACTATATTTCGAAATGAGGACCCGTATTCCATACCTGATCGTGACATGACATTATATGCTTTTGAGCAGTCCAATCGTATCCTACAAACGTCATCATGTACTGAGAGGAGTCTTGTGTAATCTTGCAAGCCGTCTTCCAGCTCCCGCTGACCGTCAATCTCGTTCGGAATTTGCTGATCTTGCACAACTGATACCAAACCAGAACAGTGCTCAGACCAACCCATCTCCTCTGTATGAGAGTAGACACAAAACTCGTCCCAGGTGCTTGATTTGTTCTTGGATCCGTCTGCATGAGGCCGAAGCGTCAAGGAAAGCTCCACCTGGGATGATTCAGTAAGTATCAACGATTTTTTGACAAAAATCTCCCTGAAGTTGTAATTGTGTGCCGGGCCCACGTTTTGATCTCGCATGGTCGCTCGCTGAAAGGCCGCTTCACAGGCCATTGATACGTAAGCCGCGAATGGAAACACGACACTGGACTGAATAACATGATGCGACAACCATGGAAGTTCTGACAGCCGGATGACGCTTCTCCACCTCGGTTCCAACTCGTTGAAGTCCTCCACTAGTGTACCGAGGAGGTCATGCCGGGGGAACAGCCGGAATCGATTGTTCTTACTGATCCGACTCTCGTGCCAGTACCGTTTTGTGTGCAACCAGGGGTATTGAGGTAAGTCAGGAAGTAGTTGAAAAGGCTTATCATCCGGTGAAAGGTACAGATCCGAACAATCAATCGGGCAGCCTGTGCAGTGCAGGGCTCCTGCCGTTTGAAGCAGACTGTGGACAGCGTTCGAATTTCGCAGCAAGGTGGGCATGTATCTGATCGAGCTGCCCGGAGATTGACTCATGGATTGGAGAACTTCTTGAATTGGTGCTTTGAGGCTTGAGTGAGGCCCAATTTCAACGACCACATCGATTGGTGATACGGACTTGTCGTATTTCCTTTCCCGACACATGTCAGTGACAGCTTGTGAGAACAAAACGGGGCTTGTGAGGTTATGACACCAGTAAGTAGCCTCTAGATCTTCATAGGAAACCTCTTTACCCCTCAGTGAGGAATGAAAACGGGGGCTTGACTCAGTAGCAGCAATCGGTCTGATGCCGCCAAGCTTTGTTAGATACTCGGCCTCGATCTCCACCATATGATGTGAGTGATATGCAGTGTTCACCTTAAGTTTCCTGGCAAACATTTTGGCATCTGTCACAAGTCTTTGTAGTGAATCTATCGCGTCTATGTCTCCTGATACCGTGATTAGCGACGGGCTGTTGATACACGCAATTACGGCTTTTCCGCCTGTGACTTTCCCAAGTAGGGATGTCACTTCGGTAGCAGTGGCGCCAATTGCTAGCATAGCACCGCGATCAGCAAGTTTGGACACAAGTGCTCCGCGGTGGTAAGCCACTGCCATGCATGAAGATAGAGACAACGCTCCAACCGCATACGCCGCTGCGATTTCGCCACTGGAATGCCCCACTACTGCGACTGGGTTGATATTCCAGCTCGCAAGCAGCGAGACTAAAGCAATTTGAATGGCGATGGTAGCTGGCTGGCTTACGCTCGCGAGGTCAATGAGACCATTTTGATCGTCTTTCTGCAAAATTTCTGCATTGGTCAGCCTTACCTCAACACATCAATTTTTTGGGCAATCAAACCAAGTAAGAGCCATGGGGCACCCAGATCTTGGAGATACCTGTCACATTCTTCCACAACTGTAGCAAATGCTGGGTATCGCATCAATTCGCGGCCCATCCCAGGCCATTGTGATCCTTGGCCCGTGAAGACAAAGGCAATACCCGGATTCTTCAAAGCTCCCAAAGGCTCGACCTCGAAAGAACCAATACATTCAATCAGCTCCTCCACCGTTGATGCAGTAATGGCGGCTCTCCACTCTAGCAAGGACCTACGTTCGCTGAGCGTGTACGCTAGGTCTCGCAATAAGATTTCGTTGTGGTCAGGATTGGGCGAGGATCGTGCTCTCAAATACTCTGCTATGGCGGTCATTTGCATTTTTGCACCTTTCTTGTGTGCAGCAGAGAACTTGAACAGTCTAGTTGACGGAGGTGACAGTTTGCGACCTTCGGTGATCGAAGCGACGGTTCGTGGGCTAGTACCACTAGCTTCAAGATTACTCCTATCTAACAGTCGTTCGCTTTGTGTCAGCATGCTCGAAGGAGAGAAGTTTGTACCCTTTGCTGTCCCGCTGGCCGTTCTATTCGAGCCATATTCTCTCGTCAAATCATATCTATCTGGTTCAGGGGCACTCTCCAAGATGACATGCTGTACTTATTAGTCGAGAGGCATCGGTAGAGTTCTGCTGTGGCCACATACCACATTGGAACCTCCAAAACCGAAACTGCTCATCGAGGCTCTTCGAACGCCCTGTGATGGCCAAGATGTCACCTCTGTGGGTATCTTCAACTTCCACTCTTTTAAAGGAATATCCTCATTCGCCTTTTCGAAATTGATGTTTGGGGGTATGAGGCCGTTTTGAAGGACGAGAGAAGCCTTGATGATGCCGGCGAGGCCAGATCCTGCCTCTAGATGCCCAATGTTTGATTTCACAGAGCCAATATACAAGGGTTTATCATTAGGACGATCTTTGGCAAGGCTTCGCGCAATTGCCGAAGCTTCTATGGGATCTCCCACTGCGGTACCTGTCCCGTGGGCCTCCACATACTCTGTATCTAAAGGATCCAGACCTGCCTGGCTGTAGACTGATTTGATGAGTCTCTCCTGGGCCTCTAGGCTTGGCATCGTTGGACCGTTGGTCTTGCCATCCTGATTTGTTCCTGTATGCCGAATAACAGCATGGATATTGTCTCCATTTCTGATGGCGTCTTCGAGGGGCTTTAAGACTATCATGCCTCCCCCTTCACCACGTCCATAGCCAGTTCCTCGGTGATCAAAGCTGTAGGAGCGTCCATCAGTACCCAAAAGCCTAGTCAAGTCAACACACAAATTCACTCAGCGGAATCGGGGACGTCACCCTAGCGTGCTCAAAGCGATCATATTCTCGGGACTCGAAAGGATGTATACACCGCCGACTAAAGCTTGACGAATCTCACCAGTGCGTATGCTCTGACAAGCCAAATGGAGCGCCGTGAGACCTGAAGAGCACGCAGTGTCTATCGCTATGCTGGGGCCCTTGAGGTCGTAGACGTATGAAATTCTGTTAGCTAGGAAGCTCATTGATGTGCCAGTAGCCTAGTATACAGGATTGCTTTCTATGTCCTTGTTAAGGAGATTTTGGTAGTCAGACATAGAGCCGCCAACAAAGACTCCAACATCTTGGCCCATGATTTGGTTCAATGGTATTCCGGCTATTTGGAAAAAGTGTCAGTTTCAGCTATGTCGTTGGGTCCAGCTTGCCCGGGATTACGTACCATTCTCCAGAGCTTCATACGTTACTTCGAGCAACAATCTTTGCTGCGGATCCATTGCCTAGATTTTCTGCTTAGCTTGCAGTGAGGATCTAAGGCGCGACTTCACCACCTACACTGGCTTCATTCGGGCTGATATTGAAGAATGGGGCGTCGAAAAATCCAACATCTTCTTTCAGGAAGTGCGCCCCTTTTGCGTTGAACTGCGATGGTAATCAGTGAAACTTTTCCCATAGAGCAGGAATACCTACACTTCCGTGCTTGGAACTGTTAGGATGCCAGTAGTTCTCTCCGTTCATTCTATCTTTGGGGATCTCCGACCAAGCACTTTTCCCGCTGCAACACATGTCCCATAGACCTTGAACACTGGAAGCATCTCCAGGAAAGCGGCAGGACATACCAACAATAGCAATAGGTAGGATGATTCCTGTTGAGGGCCGTTGGTCTGAGCCTGTTTTCACAGCATGCTCTCCACCACGGTCTGGGACAGCATATGTGTCCGGCATGATAGGATTGTGCTTCGGTCCTTGTCTGAGAAGGGACATTTAGGTGCCTGGATGGCTGCTAGGTGGGTCTTCATTCAACGACCAGAAAGTCATAACGTATCTGGGGAGAAGATCGGGGTTACATCATACAAGGAAAGTAGGAGATAGAGGATTAAATACTTAAAATTGTACGGCCGGCAACCAAGGAGCCGAGCGGTGATCTGTCCTACTCGTCATGATCAGCACTTGAAACTTCTACCAATAGGAACCTGGCACCGGAGGGGTCCGCCAATGGGAACCCGACCATAGCGGCGAATAAGGAGGCAAACTCTGGAAACCTAAAGTTATTCGTAGTGTTAAGCAGCATATGACGATAACGCAATTGAGCCGAAGAATGTTCTTTATCACAGATATCGTCACACTCGTCAACACTAATTGTATAGAGTGAGTGTCTCGGGATGTGAATGGAAGGTGGATATAGAAATGGTAGTGAGTGTCTCTCAACACTACTGTTTCCTGGAAGCCCCGTAGCCATAACCCCGGCATAAAAGAACACCGACTCGAGTGAATTACTTGGCCTTTTAATAAGAGAATTCTCATTTTACAGTCTCGGCCTTTCATAGGTGCGCTAACACCAAGCTCAAGGTCAAAGCGATTTCGAAGCAAGGTTGTCAGCAAAGTGGCAAAAGATAGCCTAGATGATGGGTGCCTGAGTGAAGGCGATATCGAGACTCGCCGGGCAGTTGTCGTCACAAGGCGGGGAAGACATCGTGGAGCAGATATTTTCATGCACCAATAATAAGGTTGCCAATTGAATAAGTGGGATGGACACCTGCAGCATGTCATTTCATGCTCCGTCGTTTCAGAAACTAGTGAAGCCTGATTGGAAGATGTTACAACGCTTGGCGCACCACTCAAATGAAATGTGCAAGAGGACGTTGGATTTTTCCTGCACGACAATATACGTGAGCGCAGCCGGTATCATCATCTCAAATTGATCGTCTATCTTGCGTAGAGGTACTTGGCTTCTCTCCGGAACAGTTTTCAGTGGATCCTCGTCAACGGCGCTTTTGTAGTCTTCACTCACAGTCAGTTCCCAGCTTGGCTTCAAATACGATCTTACCACGGCTAATTCCGAGTCAAAATGGTCAATGAATTTGCTAAGAGACCCGCTGAATGCGATAAGGCTCTTTGCCTCAATATCTACGGCGTCCCTTGGCCGAGCTATGTTTTCGGAGAGCAAGACGCCTCGAGCGATAATGGTAATTTACAAGACGGGATATTCTTTGGTCCGTGTACTCGTATCACATTTACCTCGCATTGTTGAAGCTGTGTGCATTTTGTCGAGATTATTGTCACGATCAACGGTGTTGATATGCCCTGTGTGGGAACGCAACGGCCCGTGGATTTAGGGTCACAGCTGATCCCAATAAATATAGATACTGGCAAGGATAGAGAACTAAGCGAGGACGAGGAAAACGGAAAAGGCTAACCAGAGATAGCTGACTGCTCTGGCTCTGCTACGATTGTCTATTAGGCTTGCCAGCAAGAGGAACGCCGAGATACTTGCGCCTATCTACTGGGATGCATTGAAGCTCGACTTCAATATCAGAATTCTTTTCGATAGCGCTAGAAGTTCGTTCGTCGGCTTGTGTGAAAGGTCAACTGTGAGAACATAATTTGCCCAAGTGTCGCTAGATCCTAGATGAATTGGTTCTAGCACACTCAAATTTGCTCATTCCTGCGCAGCCATAACGCCAAGGGCAAAAGGGTGGGGCGGTTGACAAGAACTTTTCGCTAAATTTCTCTCGCAAACGAACATAGCGTCCGGGAACCAAAGCCCGCAGCCCATCGACCTTGGTTATGGAAAGTCGTTATGAACATTACTGACAAGCCTCGCTTACTTGGCGCGCCTACGTATTTCTCTCTACCACTTTCAGTCGCTGCTGTGCGCAAGTAGCATCAGCCATGGCCAAATGGGCGGATTCTCATCCTCTGAGTGTACCTCAGGTCTGATGTGTCCACAGGAAAGCAATGAAAGTTTAAGTTTGAGAAGTGAAGACAGGGTTAGAAAGGATACTAAACACATAAGATCCCCAGCTATAATGTTGACCTCAGCAACTACAGATTCCCTCAGTACAAATGCCTTTCTCTCTTTGTCAGCGTGCTGCCCGTATCTTATGGATTGCTCTCAGCATCGAAATCTGTCTTTCTTCTCCCGTTGCCAACACAACCGTTCTACGACCTATTCATACAGCCGAATACTACAGATCTTTCGGCATTCAGCCTCGAGATCCAAATCAATACTCCAAGCTCGAATTGCAGACTCAGGGCGAGCTGATATACGGGGGATTTCCAGGTATCTATGCCGCTACTCCCAAACAAAGTATGGAGAGACAAAATTAAACAGAGTTCCTTAGACAATGGAGACCTACTTGTTGCGAACATGACGCTCTACGCTCCAGATGGCCTGTTCATGGTGCTACTTGAACACTTCGACCATCTCACTTCTGCCATAGACTGCAAGGGTGATGACGGAACTTTGTCCCTCACCTTCAACTCCCCCCAATCGTATGAGTATGCTTTGCAAGCCTGGGGTTTTGTGAACGCCAACGACGACGGCAAGTTTTTGCTTATCGCTAACCACCAAGGATGCGGGCCAGATGACGAGAGACAAGCTTACATGTGCGCGCAATACCCCGAATCAGAAGAGACACAAGTCACGAGACTCTGACTTTCCGTTACAGAATCAACTCAATCAGAGAAGACGGCGTGTCTCTCACTACATATCTAGCCGCACAACCAGCACCGTGGTCTGACATTGGGGGCACCTACGATCTCGATTTCGGACATGTCATGGCTTATCGCCATGGTCCCGAGCGACGACACTGGCTAGACAAACTCAAGGGAAACATCGATATAACTAAAGAAAAGGACTTTGATCTGAGCATAGGACACCCGGATGACGTTCAGACTCTCTGGCATGATGACAAGCAAGTTGAGTCAACTCTTCTATCACATACCCTACTAAGACCCAAGACAGTCGCCTGATGCTGGATTGTCTAAGTTGTTTCGCGCATGCAAGCGTTCACGTGATAGGTCACCTCAAGGTAGGGTTACCCTTGGCATCTTCGGGATAGTTAATGACTAGGAGCTTTTTGAGACACACCACTGGAAACCGAGAATCGCTACAATATTGGTCAACCCCAAGGGTTTCAACGCGACACTGGAATTAAAAGCGAAGGTCACCAAAAATCAAAAAATAGGTGGTTGGTTCTCAAAAGATAAAAGCTCGACAGATTCGATCGAACAAGAGAAAGAGCTTGCCGAAGCGCCCGTTCCCGACTTTGGAATTGACATCCCGGGTGTGTTGAAGCTCGGCGCCATCTTGTCCTATTCAATTGGATATGCAACGTTTTTTATGGGATCTGCTTCAATTGTCTTCGGCGTTACAGCAAGCCTTCCAGACGATGCGACTATAATGGTAGATCTCTTAGATCGCGACCAAAGCTATTCGTATGGCTTCGATGGCGAGTTAGTTCCAATTTTTGACGTCACGGAGCTCACCGCAACCGTGCAATTTGCGGTCTTCACGCAGGCCAAACTTGCATTTGGCATTGAGATTCCCCATCTCGACAAACAGGACATCGAACTGGTCCTCAAAATACCAAAGCTGTCTTACACCGTCTCTGCCGGCTACGGTAAGCTTGGTCTCGGCCCGCTCGTTGAAAAGGACTATCCCGCTTACCTTTCTGTGCTTATAGAGGAAAGTGGTTTCTGCAGCGGCGATGTCCGTGCTTCGAAGACAGGCGCAAAAGTCATCAGAGCAGCGAGCATCGAGCTCTGGTTCGAGGTCGTAGCCAGATTTGGGAAGGGGTGGATCAAAAAGAAGGGGGTGGAAGCTCTCTATTCCAAAAAGCTCCTGAACTTCACGAAGACGCTCCCCGAGGAATGTGTTGAAATAGACATACCAGGTCTTTCGGTCGCTCCGACCGAGAGCCTATCAGGGCTGTTGCCCTTTCAGACAGGACTGATTTCCGATGATACAGCAGATGATGCAGCAGACTCCCATGATTAGGCAGGCTTTTTTAAGCCTCCGTCAGCAGACGAGGTGGACTAGATGGTGCACCTAATGTTGACTAAATAGTTGTCTGATAGCAGGATGCTGTGCGCTATAAATGGTTTCCTTACTGTACTAGCCGGGTAGGTAATTAATAGCTATGAGGGTCTCAGTGGGTGACGCATAACGGGACGCGGTGTATTTTCCACATAACTTTCTTCTGCGCCAGATATTTCGAGGAAATCCAAAGAAATCGCAACATCTACAAAGACTCTCGGTTTCTTGTTTAACCTTTCGTCGGCTGGTAAAGTGGTACGATTCGCTCGTTAAATAGACGGGATTCAAGGGAGAACCAGCGATCTTATCCGGAGCCCTCGCGTCTTCATAACGGCCTCCAGTAAAGACCAGGTGTTCGCGTGAGTGATCTCGAGAAATAAGGACTGTCGAATTTGTCAAAATTCGGCCCCAGAACATTCCTATACTACGTGGTCCTAGAGAGTTTTCAAGCAATCAATTCACCCAAGCCCTGAATTTTCAACGAAATTGACTTAGAGTCGCGATATCATTTTTACTCTCCGTCGCTTATATCGAAGACTGAGATTGAACAGCGTTGGGATAAAGTGAAAGCTTTAAAGAGCGGTGCCCGCTAGTAAGCTTATGCCACGTAGTCTCTAGCCATCCAATTTCCTCGTGCTTGATCATTAAAAACAAGCTCTCACTGCATCGATACTCTGCTAATTCTTGCTCAGATCTCAACATTGCGATAAGCACCGTCTGATGCCACTCGTGACTAGGCAAGAAGAGTGAGATCAAGGGATTATGAACCATACGAGAGAAGGGTGCACGTGAGCAAGGCACCGATGTTGATGACGCTGTGAAAGACCTGATCAGCTCATAATCCGCGATGCAGTTAGAGAAATCCTAGCTGTAAATAAGCAGACTGGGAACCTTTGGGGGCCAATGCTATTATAATGATATGGTAATCATGATCTGACATGCATGTAAGCCGCATTTATACTATCTGCGAAAAGTATCATGCGGGATTTTCGACAATGTCAAGTCAATCACTCGACCACACGAGATTTCAATTTCGCATTTATCACATGACGGTAAATAATGACCTCATCAGCTATTGATATCGCTTATACTCGATTTACGTATAAGAAGAAAAAAGAAAACAAAAAGCCATTAAAGATGCAGCAAGTATCCGGCTTACCCGTAGCATGCAGGTTTTGCGTATCTCACCTCGGTTCGCCCGAAGGCTGAAGTATCGAATTGATTGTTTCGCGCCTCAGAATTTAATAGCTCGCTCAGCATCTTAGAAAGGTCTATTTAAGACACAATCTTCCTTTATTTGAAAGCAGTTCCATTTGACAAAAGCTTCCTGTTTCAACTTACATCTTTACCGGAAATTATCTCAGACTGTTTCCTCAAGTCAACGAGGGCGCTTATATTTCTACGGACATAGAACAAAGTCATCTCGCCCACTCACCATGAAGAGTCATATCATCGCCGTCGCTCTCCTTCATCTCGTCGCCCTAAGCTGCGCCGCTCCCCATTCAAGATCTCGGCAGTTTGAAGCTAGTATCTTTTTCATCGGAGCGGGACCAGATCCACCTACCTACCTTCAGCTTTTCCCAACGGATGATACCCTTCATGCTATCAGTAAGTTCTGCATTTATTTTAAGTCCCGGATAGCCTTGAGTGCCTTAAAATATTTAACGCCGTATTCTGAGCGTTGCCTTTCTTCGCGTGTCGCCTCAAATCATATTCGATACTGACTACGGTCCCAGACAGCACTTTAAGTGTCTCACAAATCAGCTCTCCGGGCGGTGCTATCTGTAGTTTCTACGGCATCGATGGCAGTTATACTTTTCTTCACGACGAGGAAACCGTAGATGTTGGACCGCCTCAGGTGCAGGTATCAGGAGTTTGCGATTCTGCTTGATGTTGAAGTACAACGTGAGATTGATCCGGGTAAAATCTGGGTTTGAACAAGTTTCAGACAAAATTCGAACTGAAGTTGTATGAATCTAAGTTACATTTAATTATTAAAGTTAATATAAAATTATATTATATAAATGTATTTAATAAAATAATTAAGTGAGAAAGAAATATATATATAAAAAAAAGAAATTTATATAAAAGTAGATATTTTTATTAAAACACGTTAAATTTAATTAAATAATGTTGAAAAATATAATATTAAAAAAAAGTTAACTTTATTAAAAATATAAAATACGTTTATAACATTAATTTCTTTTTTGAAAAACGATATTTCAACGCTATAAAAATCGAAGAAATTTATTTATAATTTATTTTATATTTTCGAAATCTTTAATTAATAATTATTTTTAATTAAGTTAAATTAATATTAATAATAATAATAATATATCGCGAGAAATTTTTCGATAATATTGTTAATATTATAATATTTTATCGTTTTAAACGTTTAAACGTTTAAAAATAACGTAATTTAATAAAAAATTAACGTTATAATCGTCGTTAAAAGATTTAAATATTTAATATTATTTAATATTCGATATTCTAAGCGAAGAAAAAATCGTAAAAATTAAGTAATATAATTAAATAAAGTTTTTCAAATCGAATTAAGTCGTAAATTTTAAATTTTATTTTAATTTTATATTTATTTTAATAATATTTTTAATAATATTTTTTTATAATTTATTATATATATAATATTAAATAAAATTAATAACGATAATAGCGAAATTTTAAAATTTTATTAAATAATTTCGAAAAGTATATATAATATAAGTAATAAAAATTACGTATTCGTTTAAATTTGAAATTTATATATTATTATCGTCGATTTCGATCGATTTTATCGTTAAAAAAATTAATATAAAAATATATCGTATAATAATAAACGAATTACAAATTTTTTTTTATATATTATTAATATATATAAAAGAATAAAATAAAATAAAATTAAAATATTTTAAATTTATATATATAATTAATTATAAATTTTATTTAATTTCGTTTTTTAAAATAACGTTAATATAGCGTTTTTAAATTTTTCGAACGATTTAATCGAAAATTTATATATAAAATTTTTATAATTTTTATAATTTTTTTAAAAATATAATTTTTCTAAAATTTTATAAATTATATAATTTAATATACGTTTTTTAATAATATAAAAATTATAAAATTTAAATATATATATATTAATATATATTTAATTTAAATATATTATTATTT